>VYZX01026935.1:95835-147051 GCA_013401335.1 Brachypteracias leptosomus
GTTCCCAGCTCGCAACCCTGCGACCCCAGCCAGGCGCACCCCCGCTCAGTCTGCCCGGCAGGAGCGGCCGGCTCACCGCTGCGGCAAGGCACACCCCATGTCCGCCCCCTCTCTTGCAAGGGACGGACAAAAGTCCACATCACTGTATGGCGAGACGTTTCTGCGGCTCTTCAGTTCCAGTGGAAACCTGGTAAAAACATTAAAAAGTTCACAAACGCACACAACGTTCTAAAAAACCTCAATCGTAGCTTCATTTGACTCCCCTACTTCACTTCCTCTTTCCCCAGCGGACAGTGCAGCCCCTTCCTCCCAATGCCTGAGGAGGCTGATTCTGCTGGGTAAGTGCAGGAATCCTTGAAAGAAAGAATTGATTCCTACTTAGATTTCTGCAAATATCTGGGACAAATGGTCTGTGTCTGCCTTAAGTCATACAAACGGCTCAGTTTACTCAATAAATTTTCCTGCCACCTTGTCATTACTAGCAACTCCATTGCAAGATCTAGTCAAAATTTTACTTATAATTATACTCCTTACACTTGCTCTGCTATAGTAATGCTTATTGTTTGTCTAGTCGTCCATTTTGTGAAGAAAGGGTCTATTTTCAATGTATTGCTTTTCCTCCATAAAACACCAAAATCTTTTTCTTCACAGGTATACAAAATGCCCCTTCATTTAAAGAGCACATACATTAAATTTTGGAAAAATATCAATTTGCAAACTATTCAGTACACATTTAGCTATTATTATTATTTTACTATTATTATTAGTTTCAACTAAAAGAGCCATTAAAATATAACATCCTTTATGTGCTTGTTTTAAAACACAAGTGTTGCGGTTGAACCAGAAGTGAAACTAACTACAAAGAAAAACTAATAGAAATAGTAATGCAAAGATGTATATTGCAAGAAAAAGAAAAAAGCATGTTTGTTTCACTCGATTGCAGTCATATTGGTAGCCTAGCAGAGAAAGTATTTTTTTTAGGTTGATAGCTTCTGTGTCGAGTGGTGTACTTTGATAGTAATCTAAGCTCAGAGAGGCCGTTGTTGTCATCACAGGGATGGCAGCAGCGTGGCATTATCTGCAGTAACTGCTCCAAGAGCCCTGGGTAAGGTTGGGTGAACAGCAGAGAGCAGGCTAGCAATCCTCCCAGGAGACCATCTCCCTTATGTCTCAGGAACTGCCACCTCCTTAGCTGACTCTTATCTCAATTTCCACCACTAAGACAAATCTTTTGCTCTATTAGAGTTTCCCTGAGGAATGATTTAATCAATTTTACCTTATTGGAACTGTTTTTCCTTTCTGTGAGCAAAAACAATTAAAAGTGCAATTTATTCTATAATCTTTTTACTAACTCAAAAATGAAAAGTCTGTCTCCAGGATCTGCCACATTTTCTTTTTGCCAGTAATAGACAAATTCATGTTTAACTGAATTGTGAAACCAAGAACTATCTGTGCTAAAAATAAAAAGTATTGAATTAACTATTGAACTGAAGGTTCATAGTTGCTTGAGGAAAAGATTGCAACCCAATTCCTAAGTTTGGTTCTTATTTACTCTGCTACTGAGTAGCTCCTGGGGAAGCACAAGGGGAGCACTCATCAATCACACCCCGCAAATCTCTGAGCGATGATATCCGGGCAAAGGGAATATTTTGTTAGCCACCTACTCAAAAAATAAAGCTGTTTTTAGCATGCAGCTCCTGACTGTATACCTAGCACATCAAGTCCTTCTTTGGGGTATTTTAGTGCAATTATTTTAGTATTAATTTCTTCCAGTCTTTTTCAAGGAGCATTATCTGGAAAATGTTCTTCAGGCTCTAACACCCTTTCTAATTTTTTGTCACAGCCAGTTATGATACTGAAAAACAACAGCTTGACAATCCAGAGACAGCTGAGTTTCATTTCACACATCATGCCATTCCCTGATCTTTTTTAACTTGATATTTTGATGTTACAAAACCAGCTCTGAATCTCAAAAGAAGTAACAGTTTCAAATGTTATGCTCAGTGTGACTAATGGGTGACCTGAGCATCTACTTCAATCTCTTCATTTTTATGATTTTGGGAAGTCTCATGTAGTAAGAAAGGGAAAGCTACATAACAGAGTCCTGTATGTTTAATAGAATAATATTTACAGTCAAAATTTTACTTTAGATATTTCCTATTGAACATTTTTTTTTAATATCAGAGAGATGATGGTATACTTGTCTTTGAACCCTCCAGTACTTCTTGGAGTTGCAGAAGCAACAGCATCTTGATTGGCAATCATGCTGGCAGCAGTTATATGAAGGCAGTTCTTTGAATAAAGCACCCTGTGACAACTTGCCTTGTGATCACCGAGAGCATTTCTGACCATCTGCTTCTCAAGATCTCATCTTTTGACATGAAAGGCTACAGCTTTATAGTCAGCTGAAGCATGAACCAGCAGATTACAAGTCTCTAAAATGCTGTACTACCATTTATTCTCCTAAAGAGAATAAAAAACATGTAGGGTTAATAGCTCTCCTTAGAATTTAATTTCAGTCCTTGGTACATCCTGATTATTATCACATTTGCTCTTTCTGCTATTTGCTAAAGCTTCTTTGTCTCCTTCTGAGAATTTATAAATCACGTTACATACGTTCCAGATCATAGATTTCCTGGTGCAATATTGTGGCTTGCTGTTAACAAAAAGGGCTCTCCCTGCAGGGGCGGGTATTTTAGAACAACACTTCCCTCTGCTGGATCTGTGGGCAGGCACAGCTCTGCCTGCACTGGAGCGGCCTGCCCAAGTCCTCTGCCTCTAGCTCTGGCAAGAGCCCTGCTCCTTCCATACAGCTTTGGACAGTAAGAAACTAGCAAAGTTTCTTCTTAATTTATCAAATGAATACAATGATATTAAAAGTTTAATCCAGCATCAACCTAGACAGGAATATCAATTTAGTTTCTGCTCAAGACAGGAGAATCTCAAAGCTGTAGATATCGCTGAAATTGGAAGTCCTAGGGTCTGACATTTCACATTTACCCCAAAACACTGACACATTCACTCCTGACCTGCACTACAGAAGTTCAGAGTAGGAGATGCATCTTTGGCTGGATGTACTGCTGTGAAGAAGCATCAGGGACATAGGATATCCCAAGAACATCACTATAAATAAGCCATCCTGCAAAACCACATTTTTTGTGGTTTTGTTCAGAAAGGACATTTGAGAAGACAGCACAGTCTTTTTCTTTCTCTGTTCTGTGCTGCTACCTATTCTCTGTGTCTATCTGTGAGGAAGCGAGTACAAAGTGGCAACAACTTGTTAATATATTTTTTGAGAGCCCATTACATTGCAGGCAGCCTAAAAATACCTAGAAATGTACAATATATAGGATTGCTAGCATAAACCTCACTCTGCAGTAATGGATATATATATAGATCTGTTGTCTGCAAAGACCTTCTCTAAATAGCCTATGTAGATTTTAGTTGAAAACTTCTGTCAACTGCAGCCTTGTGCCAGATAAAATTAAGTCAATATTTAAAAACACATTTTACCCAGACCAACAGGCATTTCTTTGTAGAATGTTTATAGAGCACCACAGAAAAAAAAAGATTAATTTTTTAAAGAGAGAAACCTTGGCCACACTTTTTGTGACTCTAATGGAAACCAATAGTAGTGCCACAGTGAATTTTAATTGAGTGCTACATTTCCTATCTGCTCATCTGTTCCCAACTGCTAGCAATAACCAGAGTGTGACATTTTGCAGGGGGCTGGATGGAAACTTCCATATTCAGATACAGCTGTCTGGCATTCAAGTCATATAGTTGTTGGAATACTATCCACAACTGAGGGAGGGGGACTGTTAAGAGGAAGGGGAGAGAAAGTTGGAGAGATAAATGAGTAAGATTGTGTTTAATTCTTGCTCTGCACAAGGCCAGTGCAGTACTACATGGTCCTACCTACTTCTACAAACACAACTAAAAAACATAAGCATTTTGCTGAATAAAGATTCTGTTCACATACTCTGCTGAATGAAGGCTTTTGGTTGACTTCAAAACACAGGAAGACAACGAATGAGCTAAAGCTAAAGATGGGGGAAGTGGAACAGAAAATATAGATATAATCCTAAACCACTATTCCAAGTGAGAGAAATTTACTTTGAAAAGAGAGACAAAGATGTTCCATAGAAAAACTGTCAAAAGATTGTATCAAAGTGGTGCTCAATGTTAAAAGGTAGCACAGATAACAGTGCTGAAAGCCATGCTGAGGTTAACCAGAATAAACCTTCATTAGAGGACAGGAAACAGGTGATTACGCAGTAGGTGGTTCCTGATTTGTGTTCAGAACAAAGGCGGTGCAAAGCACATTGAAGATGTAGTTAGAAATGATCATATATGGAATATTTCTCATGGAAAAAAAATTGTTTTCAAAGAGTTTGGAGAGGAAATAAAAGGCTTGAACAAAGAAACCAGATGTCAGGATCAAGGAGACATCCTGAGTAACAGCAATAGGGAAATTAAAAAAATATACAGCATTAAGTGGCATAAGCAATGCTTTTCTAAGCAGAATGTTTTCCAGTCATCACCTGGTTTTTAAATGCATAAGAATAAAGATTACTGTATGCTTCTTTTAGATGGTATTGCATTCTTGACTCCTGGTCCTTAAATCTTATTGACTAATTGTGAAGTCTTCAAGACTTTCCAAGAAAACTTCTAAGGTGGACTGCAAGTAGGCAGAGCAACTGAAGATGAGTATTTGTCTCCCAAGAGTTTTCAACACTAAATATTTGTTGGCTCTAGTTGCCCTACAAGCATTAACACCTCACACAGGACAATACTGCTCTACTACTAATTGATGTGTCTGCTAGAATGCTACTAACAACAACAAAAAAGTGCTTTGAGATTCCAATACTATTCACTCCTGTTGTTTACAAATATTTTGATTCCACTGTACAGTTCTAGTATTGCAACCACAAGTCACAGAGATGCAATTAAGAATATGGCACTTGAAACTCTACATCATATAATTTTCTGCAGAAAACACAGGAAATACACTTCAATGTATTCTTATGCAGATCCTGGCTTCTCACAAGCGTCCTAGGCTTTTCTTTCATTTATGTTATCTTCAGTAAGAAACTACTTACTGTGTTGTTTCATGGAATCACTGTTGCCTTACTTGTTAGGCCACAAACATGCAGCCCTCATTTCAACCGAGACAGCTCAAAAGGGTCACTCCCTTCAAATAACCTCCTATTGCTGATTATACTCCTCAGCTAATTTTTTACCAGAAGTTGCTGCTCCCTCAGAGTTGCAGTCTGGTTTATGTGTGATGTTGCTCCTTGGTTTCATGCTACCAAAATTAACCTGATCAGTTTAAACACTTTTGGTTACAGGGTTTCTTTAATCTGCATCATTTTGTAAGATACAGTTTGGGATCAACTAGTATAAGCTCTTTCCCATTTAACTTGCCTGTACAATAAAGCAAATCTGCTCTGTACATTGCAGACTCAGATCTTCAGGGAAGTTGTTAGATCAAAAGACCATAGCCAATTTATTTGTCTTTCAGCACACTTTCATTCTGGACCTTTTTTCTCGTTCACTTCAGCCTTCTTTCCTAATGTGTAGTTTGAGGTTGGTCAGTGATTTATCTGAAAAATTTATTCTCAATAACCCTCCAGAAGATGAAAACATCTGTTCTGTAGTATCTGTAGTCCCTGCCAGCAAAAATGTCACAGAATAACTGTCTGGTAGCTTGAGGAATCCATAATAAAACATGGTTCTGCTACATCTCAAACAGAAATTTGACTTTGGTTTTCTAGAAAATATGGGAAAGATAAGACAAAAAGTTATTTTATATGAAAGTATTTCCACCCAAATTTAAATACAAAGAAGGCACCTCTGTAATCTGTCAGAAAATACTTCCATTGTCATATGCATTTTCATTATTAATGGCTTGATTTCACCTGGGAAACAAAAGCCAATTTTGTCCACAAACCTTTACAATATAAAAATATATAATTTTATAAAGAAGTTAAAGATACAGAGACACATTTTAAAATCAGCTGTGGCAGTATAAACAATATAAAAATTAATGAATATTAATTTGTTTACAGATACTCCTAAGAAATGCTACAGTTATCCACCACCTGCTTCACTCTGCAGTTGCATTCAATTTTCTTTGAGATATAGAAAATATATGAGGTCATTTAAAATTGGAGTGCTCTCAGCACCTGCTAAGATTGGATCTTTAGAGGCAATAAAGCCTGTAGAATCTGAACTCTAGGATCAAAGTAATTGGCTATAATGCCTTTTGTAAAATGACAAGCATATACAGTAGCTGCTCTCTGATAAGTAAATCATTACAGTGCAACCTACCAGGCAAAGAGAAGAAAAAGTCATTATTTTTGAATGAGAATAAAAGTAAATTATAAATGTGTACAGCACAGCCTGACATGAGGAGTTACTTGGTACATATTTGGGATGTTTAATCATTAAAAAACCTAGTTAGGCATGAGTCATACAGCTCACCCAAAACGATTGAAAAGTCTCATGCATTTTTTTAATACTGCATACTGTGAGTAATATAGGAAATTCTCACTGAAGTGTTTCCATCTTCCTAGGCTCCCCTGATGCAATCCAGCGTTAGTCACGCAGTGTGGGAGCAGACAGCCACATACTCTTCCCCTATCCAGACGTTGGCTGGACTCAGCCTTTAGGAAAAAAAGTTAGGTCTGCGGGATATTTGGGCTGTGTTTCCTTATCTGTCTTATCATGCATTATATTTAAGATGGCACGCTAATTTCTTAGAACATTTCTTTAATATATATTTGCAAAAGACAAGATTCATACTATTTTTCTCAAACAGGGCTTACAGCCACAACCCGGGAGACTGCCATGGCAATGGCCTGGGGGTAAGGATGGTGCTTCCTGCTCAAGAAACTCCAAATTCCCCATGGCTAAGAGGTGTGCGGGTGTCCTGCCCAACCTCCTGCACAGGCCTGAGCAGAGGACTGGACACTGAACTGCTGCAGATGTCAGCATGTCTTCCTGTGCTTTTCCTTGAAAAGCAGGACTGTTAGCACAGTGCAGTTGTGCAGTTCTGAGGAATAAAAGGAACAGAAGAAGATATGAAGAAGAGGAATTGTGAGCAGAGATTCTGTCCAATTGCTTTTATGATCAGGAAAACTGGCTTTCACCCATTTCTTGTTAGCAAACAAGAACGCGTCAAAGACTTATGTGTCCCATCAGTAATTTGACCTTTTTTCTTCTTGACAAAAAGGAAATTACAACACATACGTGCCTTTTTGAACTGCCACATTTAAGTTTTTATTTTTATGACTTGCATAATACCACTTTGGAAAGTATGGGCTATATCCCAAGGGAAAGCTCATCTAAATGTTTTTCATCTCTATTTTGATTTGACCAAGACACAGGTTCATTAGAGTCTTATCTACTGCAGCTAGGGTAGAAAACTCCAACGGACAAAACAGAGCTGTCAGCTGATTTTCTATGTACTGTTAGTAGTGTGATTTGTGCATCCAAGTTCTGCCAAATAATTTTCTCCTCTTCAGTTGAACTGCCTCTCACTAATCTGTTTTGAAGTGCATAAATTCCTGACTACTATTCCTACTTCACAAATAAAAGGGAGCTGGGTTATATGAAAAGAAATTTGTCTAAAAATGCACTAATTCTTACTTCTAATGAATGAGAATGCATTAAGCAGTTAGACCAGCCATGCAAGACTTTTCTCAAAAATTCAGAACGCATTACTGTGCACTTAAAAAACAAGTGAGATGTTTCTACACTGAAAGTCAGTGCGACATACTTGAGAGCTTAAAAAAAGCCAGGGAAGTGTAAAGTGGGGGCTGGGAAAATTACTTATCTTAAATATGGAAATAATTATTACTTCTAAGTACAAAAGATAAATTTGAAAAAGCAAATACCTCATCATACATACATTTATTACTTTAGCTGAGTCCTGCAATTCAGGACAGATGTAATTTTATGAAAACTGTTGAATGCTGAATTCAAAAGACTTGACATAATATATTTAATCATTAGTCTCAGACATCAATGTTCCTGTTTTCCCTGCTGTGCTAGAACTTGAAAAATCCTTTTAAGTCAGCAATCATTGAAACAGAATTTTTGGCTCTTCATACTGCTGAAAGCGTGGCAAGGCTGAACTGCTCCATCAGCTTCTCTAAACGCTGTAGAGACGGGCCTCCTTCAATACCTTCTAACTGGTATACAAAGGAAGCCTTTCCTGCTTAAAGCACAAAATACCATTAAGTTAAAGCAATTAAATTGCCAATTTTAGGGGAGAACTCGAAAAAATTGCTACTGATCACAGGTAGCAACTAGAATTTTCCATAGTCCCCCACTACAGTAGACTTAGATTGTTGCATAAATTGGACCTCTTACTTGCTTTTCATATTATTTCAGCTGAAATTTAGACCAGAACTGTTGCACCAGATGCTACAGAATTGTAACTAAAAGAGCAGACAATATTGCCTTTGCTGTGTTAGTTAAGCTGCAGTGGATCCTATTAACTCATGTGCTCATAAGATTCTGCTTGACCAACAGGAGTTTTAGACATGAAATGTCAGAGCCTTCTGGGGCAGATGAGACTTTAAAACCACCTTTATTCTTTGCTATCTCAGCTGATCTGGTAAACACTGAGCATCACTAGCAGAGTAAGGACTCAAACAGTGTTTCCTTCATCAGCTGAGGGTGAATCAGCAATATCTTAACAACATCCCTTCAGCTCTCTGTATCATGGACGTCGAGTATTCATGCAAAAGCCTGGAAAACACAACGTTCCATGGATTTCCCCGTGATGTCTGCCTTGTACACGATATTATGTGAAAAATATGGGCATCGATGTGATGAACAGCCAAATCTAGGCTAAAGGGTTTTTTTCCATTTTTGAACCGCCTTGTGACATGGCAAGGTTTGGGATCTGCTGCCCTCCGGTGGATGCTTGGAGAGGTCATAGAATTGTTTTGATTGGAAGAGACCTTCATTGAGTCCGTTAACCCAATGCTGCTAAGTCCGCCACTAAACCATGTCCCCAAGCACCATATCTGCATATCTTTTAAATATCCCCAGGGTTGCTGATTCCACCACTTCCTTGTTCCAATACCTGACAACCCTTTTAGTGCAGAAAATTTTCCTAATGTTAAATCTAAGCATCCCCTGGCACTCTGCCAGCAGGAGCACTGTGTTTGAGACCATAAGAATTCTCAAAAAACATGACAGAAGCAAGGAATAAGGTGTTAAGTTCTTTGTGCATCTCATTTAGGATCAAAAATAACAGCTGGTATTCATCTCTTAATTTTGCTATTTTGTTCCAGCTTTGTCATAGACTATTTTTACACCCAAGCAGAGGTGTTCTAGTTCATTCTATGAAACTGAATCTCTTCAATCAGCTCTCACTCTTTCATTTTATATGAATATATATAACTATTATATATATGACACAATACATGCAGTAATGATACCCAAGTAGTAGGTTTTATAATATCTGCATTCTGCCTGTTAATCTCTTTGTGATTATTATTGATACAATAGACCACTTCCTAGCATCAACATTAAGAAAAAAAAGACTAGCTATAGAAAGTGCTTTCTTATTGGCTTCTACTGTTCTTTCAAAAATATTTATCTGTATTACTAGATATTTTAGAACAAGGAATTAATTTGACATGAAATATCATGCCAGGCCTCTGTAGAAATTTAATTTGTGAGGTTCTTTCAGTTCTGCAGTGGTCTGAGATACTGCACATAAAGATCACAATGTTACTTAGATTACAAAATCAATTGGAGTTGTACAGCCTTTCTCTTTCTTAAAGCTCTATACAGCGCTGTTGATATTAAGGTAAGCTTTTTGTAAAGATTTATAAAAGCAACAAAGATATGTTGCAAAGACATTTCAAATATATTATGCATTTCTAAGTGAATAATCAAATTTTGTGACGATGAGGTACTAATTAAAGGGAACCTTTTCACTTACGAATGGGAGGATGTATGTTCACCGTAGTTGTGGAGGTCCTCAGAAAAGCAAATCCTATGACTGTGTAATACCTCAAGAAATCTGGAAAACCCCATCATTTTCCTAATAAAGGATCAACTTAGGTATTAGCTGATTGTTAACGATTTTGACACTATTCCTTCCAGAAAGACAGCCCAAAGAAGGTAACTAGTTAGCCCAGCTTACCCTGAGTGCCATTTTTTAGGTCGTTCAGGATATTACGTGTATTTGTGCATGTAGCTTTGTATCAAGAAGTATTTGAGCACAAAGACATCAGAAAAATCTTAATTCAAGTTCTGACAAAAAATCCACTAGAACTTGGTAACAAGGAGACATTTCTAAAACATTCAGCCAAGCTGCTGTGCCTCACTTTGAGAGCAGGCCTCTGGTCTGGCAGCAGGCCCTCACCCGCATGGTGCCTCAGCACAGTGACTACCGCTGTGGCGGATCACCTTCCCCTGAGGAACGAGCCCCGACATCCCGCGGCAGGTCGTGCTGCCTTCCTGCCGCCTTTTCCAGGCCGTGCCCACGGACGCCATCGCCCACTCCTCACTCCCCCGGCGGCTCTGGGGCACCTGCGGGGCCTTGCTCCCGCTTGCCCTCCCGCTCCGGGTGCGGGGCAGGACTTCACTGATATCGGGCCATGCAGCTTCACGTTCTCTTCGGCCGCTCACGACCCAGTCGGTGCCCTGTCCCGGGCGGGCGCTGAGAGAAGGCCCCTCTCTCTGCCCCCGCCACTTCCTTCAGGGCTCTCCCACCCCTTCCCCTAAGGCGCCGCGAGGGGGAGCCCGCGGGCGGCGGGCAAGGAAGGAACCGGGCGCACAGCTCCGCCCCGTCTCCCTGGGCGGCCGGGGGAGGCGGCGCTGCGGCGGTGAGTTGTGGTGGTGCGGGCTCGGGGTGGAGGCTGTGCTTGCATGGTCTCTTTCCACCGAGGGCCCGTAGGAGAAGCGGCCCCGGGCCGGGCTGAGCCTCGCCGGCTCGCAGCCTGAGCTGGGGGTGTTGAGGTGCCGCGTTTGCCGGCCCGCAGAGCGGCTGGGAGGCAGCGCGGCCTGTCGGGTGAGGGCGGGGGTTCGCCGGTGTCCGGCAGCTCTGCCCTTTCAGGCTTTGTGCTGCAAACGAGCAGGGCTTCGGGTTGAGAATAGGCTGTGGGTGGAGGGCGCTGCTGAAAGCGTAAGTGCCATGTGGAATGGCTAAAGGGCAAAGCTGCTGTACGAGGGGAAAAAATAAGCCCCCTCCAACAACAACAACAACCTCATCTCTCTTTTTATTCCGTATTGTAAAATTTGTTTTCCTATGCTTACTTTTCTCTGTTCCATGTAGATTATGGAAGATGAATGACAAAGTGTTGAGTACTGTGACAAATCCTTCACATACAGCAGTTTTTAAGTTCAGTGCCCTTAGTAAGAATACCCAACTTCCCTTAGTCCAGCCGTTTTAGCAACAGTTCTGTTGGCTTGACAGAAGTCAGGGAAAAAAAGCTTTGGAAAGGCCTCAATAAGATGACACCCTTTCTTTCTCTAATGCTTTCATCCTCAAGACAGATATGAAGAGAGTCTTTCAAAGTCTTCACAGAGTTTGGCTGAGATGTAACATTTTCCAGATATGTGTATCCAATAAATATTAAACAACACAAATATAGCAGGCATTATATTTACATTATTGTGGTGGCTGATGGACTTGCAGTGCTTCTAGTCATGTTGGTTGCTGAGGCTGCACAGTGAAAAGGGACTACTTGTTACATGGGAAAAGTGTAGCAGCCTAAGGGGTCTTATTGTAAGTATTTCAAGCTTAAAGGCATTGTTTTTATAGAGGTAATATAACTGAAGCTTAAAATGAAGGGACAGAAGCATTTGGCCTTTAGTTTCACAGGGAAGAAAATCAATTAATTACAAATGTAACTTTTAATAAAATGCCCTGGTGATACAAGGGCATCTGAGGTCGGGGTACTGTATAACCAGGAGGCTGGGCAGATGTGAAGGGAGCAGAGGATCCTGCAGCTCAGAGGTTGTATCTGTGCTGGAGTGGTCATGAAGTACAGCATGAACTGAATGACTGTCATGGGAACTGTATGTGCTTCCTATATCTTCCAGTCTAATTAAAGTCACCAAATCTGAGTTTAAAAAAATATTAGCAAGCAGAATGTGTCTTTGTCCCAGCCCCACTAAAAAACATTTACTCTGTTGACCTTTCTGGTAGCCTTCCTTGCTTTTCACTCCCCTAAAAAAAATGGGAAGCTGCAGGAGTAGTCGTTTGTTATCCATTTTTCCCTAACATGTTCATTTTCCTGTTTTCTCTGTGAGTATGCAAGCCTGAATTCCAGGAGTAGTGACTAAGAATTAAAGCATGAATACTTCAGAGTACTGAAAATTAGAATGGGATGACAAGTATTCCTAACTGTTAATTTCTGAGTTTAACAGACATGACTCTTGGCCAAGAAGCCAGTGCCTGGCTCCAAGATTGAAAAAAAGAGACATTAATAAGACTAAGAAATAAAAACCTAATACCTTCTCATTCCCCCACAAAGACCAGTGCATTTTCTCTGAAGAACCTTACAAGTTTTTATGAGAGTTGAAACAGGGTTTTCAGTACCTCTGTAGCTAGCTAGCACTGTTGTAACTCTCCTGAGCTGAAAGAAACTTTCTATCTTGATGAGAAAAACTTAGGACATTATAAAACATCTTATTAATGTCTTATATGTACTCAGTCATTGCCAAAACACATACAGAAGTAATAATTAAGTGTGTACTTATCCTAAAAATAATAGTAAATAATTCTCTTGAGCCTGTGGTGTTTATTAACATGTCATATGCAATGATAGTGGGAATTTGAAAAAAAAAAAAAAGAGAATAGGTCTTGCTTTTTTTTGAGATTAGTGTGGGAGGGTGTGTGGCTATATTAAGGAGGCCCTTGCTTTTACTTTCTGGAGTAGCTTAAATGGAAGTATTCAGTGTTGCAGAAGAGAGAAGAGGAATTTTTAGAAAGAAAAGTCATCAAAGTATTTTATAGGAGCCTTTCCTGTTTA
Source organism: Brachypteracias leptosomus (assembly GCA_013401335.1). NCBI lineage: Eukaryota > Metazoa > Chordata > Aves > Coraciiformes > Brachypteraciidae > Brachypteracias > Brachypteracias leptosomus. The sequence continues at coordinate 108,843 of VYZX01026935.1, forward strand.
GTGGACAGTAGTCTTGTCTCTGTGCTCTTGAGTCTGAACAAAAGCTGTTCAACATTTGCTGGATAAGTGTCACAAAGATTGAAATCTTTGTTATATATTAGTGCCTTGATTTTCTTTACTGAGTCTGTTCAGCAAAGTGTTGTTTCCATTACATTCCTCATAAAGTTTTCATAATTTTTACATTTCTGTAGTGTAAAAGATGGATATAATTTTTTTACTTCAGATATTTCAGGTACTTGCAGAGATTCACCCACCACAGTGATACAGGTCTGCTGCTCCTCATGCCATGTTTTGTGTGATTGCTTTGTGTCAAATAAGGGCTTGTCAAATACCACACTGTCTTTCAGTGCAGCATGGCATTATTGCTAGAAATATTTATGACTGCTAATAATTTTTCTTACAGAAGTTGCACGTTAGTTTGGCATGTAAGGTTTGCAAGTTTTTTTATTTCATTTTACTACTCTTCAATGCAAAGTGAAACAGGCAAAAATATGCATGTTTGTCCCTCTTTGCTAACTACTGCAAGTGTTCACAGTGTGTTGCAAGAGTAATCCTGTCTCTGGTCTGACTCTGGGAGAATAGTGCTATTGTTATAGTCACATTTTAAGATAGTATCAGTATGTTACGTAAGTAGTTTTTATAAGCATACAGAAGGAGAGAAATAGAGGCCTTCACAATCTTTTTGATTTCATGTAGTTATCAAAGAATATGTCAAATTAAGTGCTCTTATTAAAAGTAACTTTAAATGTATTTACAGGTCTTTTTAAACAGATGTTTTGAGTCTTTCAGAGTATCTGCTGACTAGTGTCAAAGCTTTAATTGCTGTTTGCTTTTGCTAGTCCTCAGGCCGGCAGAGTTGAGGAAATTACCAGTGTTTCTTTTTGTAAAGGAAGCGTCAATAAATGACATACTTGCAGACTGCTGAATGCAGTGGGACTATGTGGGGTATTACTGAGGGTCTAATTGAGTTAGCTACAACAGTACTGTGTGAGAAACACCTGGATTTTGGAATGGAGATGGAGTTCGTAGCACTGGAGTAAGAGTGTCAAAATCAACACACTTTAAAAACTTAACTCATTTAAGGAAACATCCTTAAAAGGATGATTATTTGACCTTTTCTATTAGTTTACGTTGAAAGTGTAAAGAACACTTTCTTGTTGGACTAAATCTATTCTTCATAATGAAAAAAATATTTTACTTTGATACTGAATTACCTTTTCTACTTCTATCTGAAAGGCTTGCATGGTATTGTTTTAACAGGCAATGGCATTCCTTTGTTTCTAATACAAATAGTATCGTTTTTTCTTTTTTTTAATTTTCTTCCCCTTTTTAAGTAGCAAAGTCTGGAGCAGGGGTTACCTATTCTTTAATGAGTAAACTATGGAAAACTAAGTTCATAATATACTGCTGTGGCTACTATGTTTCTGATATAGGTCTGTTAGTTAAATGTTTTTCCTTTACATGTTCCATGTTTCCTTTACATGTTTTGACAATATCATCCAATGTAGATGGTTAAAAATACATTCTGGAAGTAGTTGCCTAAAGTACCAGCTCTTGTTTCTTTTTTGTAGTTATTGATTAATAGGGCATGTTTCCTCTAGTCAATGGCTGATCTGTTGTTACTCCACACAGAACATCCTTTCTAGCTGTCCGTTTTCTGCTGTGGTAGATATTTGAGGTTTGCCAAGTCACTGTACCAAAACCAAAGTTATATAAAGTGGGTAGGTCTGCCTCTCCAGTGTGACTGCTGATCCTAATTATCTCAGTTTCAGAATACCTGATTGCAAATACTTGAAAATGGGGGCCAGTTTTAAAGCTGCCTGACTTTTAAAAAATTGGGCTCTTTTTCTATTCTGTTTAAATTGGCAATTATAATAGCAATTTTTATTACACAAATACATTTTCACAACAATTCTAACAGAGACTGTGAACCTTGAATTGCATTTAGTCTTAACTGTCATTCAAGAAAAAGAAGATCAGTGCCGTCAGATAGAGGACACCTTCCTTCTAGATAAGGTTCAGAAACATTTTGCAGCCCTGTAAGTTAAAATGTTTCATTCCCTATGTTTACAAATGTGGTAAGGTAGTAATTTACTAGAATTTATTTCAATGAAACAAAATCACTGAAGGGGATCTTAACTTTTAAAATTGCCTAGTGATGTGTAGAAACTAATTCCTGGAATCTGTATGTTTTTTTCAGGTCACTTATTTATTATACAGACATGCTTTTTGCTTTACAAAGCTTCTGTCGCCTTGGCATTAGAACATACCAACTACGAACAGATTTGCTTTCCAGATCCATCAAACATTCAGCTTCTGCAGTAAGTATTCCTTTGGCTTCAAAGATAAAATTATTTCATGCAATATTTTAGGGACTTGCTAATTGTTGCCGATATATATGCATTAGCTATGTTTCCTTTGTTCCTTGTTACATTGATCCAAACATTTAATATCAAGAACAAAATAAGAAATTTGAGTAAGTCAAATATTTAACCACCCTAGCATAAGAGAATTTGGTGATTATTTCTTTGTGTATCCTTTTCAGTCTTTAAAGCCACATCTAACGCATATCAGGCCAGAAGGATTGCCTAGTTGTTAGGGCAGTTGAGCTTGAGATACAGGAGACAAGTTCCATCCCAGCTTTATCACAGGCTTTTGGTAAGAATTAATTTCTTTGTATCTCAGAATTCCTTTAATGAAATGTGAGTAGTGGTGCTTCCTGATGCTGCAAGGGGTGTATAAGTACCTCAAATTTAATTTTACACAAAACCACCTTAGTTTCCCAACTGCTTATAAGATTCTGTAACTTCATTTTAAGTCTTCCAGTTTTGTTGAGAGAAAATAGAGCTTTGCAACATGCTGGATGGTTGGAGGTCACACTCTGCATTGCATGTAGAACACTGGAATGTAAATTGTGTTCTCAGGTCAGAACAGCAGCTCAGCTAGTCAGCAGCTTGGGTCAGCCAAGGCACATGTCAGGTCCTTCAGATGTTTAAACCATTATACTGGACAGTTGTAGCATATTTTGCTCATATGAGAAGTTTCTTTTAGTGTGCAAGCCACTTTGAAGATCAGCTTTTGCCTGAGTCAGTTTTTCCTATGGTGTAAGTATTTGTATTCTATTTAATGGAGCTAGATATTCTCACTAAATATGCTGGAATCTAATCCTGGTTGTTTTGAATTTTCTTAAGATCTTGGCTTCAGTTGTAGCTTTTGACATTGAATTCCACAACTTAATTATGCACCATGTAAAAGTATTTGCATCTATCATTATTAAACATATGGGTATTCAATTTAATCATGGGTTTCTTTGTTTTAGGAAGAAAGATAAAAATGAGCAGCACCTGGCTTGCCATCAGGTGCTTTCCCTGAATGAAAGTGTTAGGGAAAGCAGGATATCAGAGTTAAGAGCTTGATGACCTCCTCCTGTTAACTTCTCCTGCTTAACACTGATCTTAAACTCATGGAAATCCTTACCCTGCACCTAGAAATGGCTTGAAGATTATCAAGTGATGACATAACTGGGCTAAAATAAAAAAGACTGCTAAGAATTCTTATGACCTTCTGGAGGAAAGAATGCTGCTGAAGGTTGGCTCTCTCAAAGTAATAAAGTGGACCTGAACCTCATTGTAAGCTGAATCTGTGAAAACCTGACAACTAATGCAGATCCAGCTATTCTGTTTTAAAACTAGTTTCAAGGCACAAGGAAAAATAAACAGGAAGACTTGAATCATTAAATATTTAAACTTAAAATAGTATGAGAGCTGTGAAATGAAGGCTTATTTTACTTGTAAATATATTTTTAGCTAGAAAAGTTTACTTAATGCAGTTAGGATTTACATTATAGTTAATTATAAAAGTCCTGCAGTTTGTAAGCTTTTAGCAAATTGAAACAAATTCAAGAAGAGCTGGTCAACAGAACAAATTTACCCATGGCAGCATTCAGTTACTATTAGTTGGAAAGAGTTAAGGTGAGACTTCTTATTCCTTGTAGAACGAGAAGTAGTCTAGCATGTGAAAAACCATGGTGTGTGTGTGGGGGGGTCAGTCTAAGTAATACTTGTGTTATTTGTATATATATAGCACAGCTAAACATTAATCATTTTTACCAAGACATACACTGTAAAATTGGATTCATTTTCTAGACCATATGTATCTTTTTAAATAGAATCATAGAATCATGTAGGTTGGAAAAGAACTCTAACAGATGCAGTACAGATTACCTAGTCAGAATGCCTTCTTAACTCCCTCTTGTTCTGTGTCAGGAAGTACAGCTTCACCTGTCTACGTATCTTAATGGTTTTCTTCCTGGGGACAAATAAAAGGTGTCCTGTGCTTGATTCCTTTGGTGTTTGTGTCTCATAGATGAGGTCAGAATCAGATCTGCACTGAAGTATCCATTTAATTTTATAGGTTCCCGTTCATCAAATCATTATGTATATGGGAGCTTTGCTACTCTAAGCAGGTTGAGTGCAAACATGTCTGTGTAATATTTCTACTATGAGTCATTCCCATTGATTGAAAGTTGAAACTTGAAGTGTAATGGTAAGCCAGACATTTTCTTCTTAGAGTATGGTTTTTGAATCTTTCAGACAATAACAGTGGCTAGCAGTGGTAAAAGTCACTAATGTCAGAAGTCTGACTTAATCAGGAGTATCTGGAGTCCTGAGGGACTGCATAATTCCCGTGTGTTTTTTTCCCCGTATCAAGATGGTTTAGATAGAAATGGGCTTTGTACTCTTTTCGTTTGCACATAGAAATCTGTTTCCCCCCTGCTCACTGTTTTTTCTCTTTTTAGCTTAAAAATACCACAACTATCAATAAGTTTTTCTCCGCCTTTATAGAGAATAGTCATTGAAAGTCTATTCTAAAGCAATTTTCCAAGACCTTAATTGAAGGTCTGAATATACAGCAAAAACACGTTCTAATGTGATTTTGCTGTGCTGTAAGTAAATATTTCAAAGGTTTTAAAAGTCTGAATGAAAACAGGAAAGTCTTTGCTATTCTTCTCTTACCCATCAATTTAACAAATAAAATTACATAGAAAATGCTTGCTTTCCAAACTGGATTGAGCAGGAATTGGGCTGGAAATAACAGTGTCTTTAAGTTGTTAGCGTATCACAGAAAAGAAAAAGAATGTATGTACCCTATTTTTGTCTTTTTAGGTCATCTTTTAAAGCTCTTGAGCTGAATGATGCCTCTGCTCCATCGTTGTTAAAAGTTCGGTGGCTTTAGATAATGATGAATGAGAATTTAGGACATTTTTGTGTATTTTCTTGTTAGTCTGAATTCAAGCTATTATGGAAGCTTTAATGAAAGGACATGTCTGTGATTTTTGTGTGACTACTGAGTTCAGCTGGTAATGGTATACTTGAGAAAGCATGAAGGAGGGATTGTCAGGCAGAATCCAACAACATAGTACTTTGTCTTTCTTAACAAAACCCTTCTGTCTGTATATTTTGATCTTGCAGACAATGGCCTTCAGACACAAAAACACAAGACGAATTGAAGGCCTTGATAGCAATGTGTGGTAAGTAAAAGGAAGATATCTGCAAATTTTAGAAAATATCTTTGGCTGATATATTTTCTTTCCAAATTGATAATTGTTGCCAATAAGAAGGTACACAGCACTTGCTATCTTGCCTAAATATATTTGGCACCTGCTTATAAGCAGTGAAGCAGTGAATCAAATTACTTCTTCTTGAGCTTTCAATATTAGGCTTGGGCTTCATCTAGCAAATCATGTAGCACAAGTATAACTCCTTGGCATGGTAGTATAGCTGATTTTCAAATTTAAATGTTAATTTTGTTGAGTTATGTTTTCCAATTACACTTGATTTGTGTTTACCAAATTAGTCATATTTCTTTTTAAAGCCTTTATATTTGTCTTTATAATTTAGCTCATTATTTTTAATGTACTTTTTTCTAGGTATTAAATTGGTCTTAAAGAAATATTGCCATCACTGATAAATATAGGTTTGTTAGTTGGTGAAAACACTATTTTGGGCTTACATTAGCTGCATGTATATATGTGTGTATCTATATACACAAGGTGTTTTGGTCATCCAGCCTCAAACTCATTTTTAGCAACTTGTATTCATTTTTGACAGAACTGTGTTGCTCTGTGGATTTTTTTTTAATCTTGTTAACATTTGACTAGGGAGGAAAGGATAAAATGTGAAGCTTACCTATGAATTGAGGAAAAAAAAAATTGTTCAAGAATCCTAATGTTTGTATCTGCCAGGCTACTAGGAACAGTTAATGAACAACCGAAAAGAGTCTGTTGCTTAAAATGTTAAGAAAAAAAAAATAAATTTTTAGCACTCTGAGGTGACTGGATAGTTTAAATGACACCTTCACTTGACAGAATCCAGCTGTTAAATCATTGAATGTGCCTGTTCTAATTAGGTCTACTTCATTTTGCAAAAAGTGTAGTGTTCCATTTCCATCCATATCCAGAGTTACTGTGTGTTTTTGCATGTGCACATCTGAGCACAGTTCTGCTGGCAAAAAAGTTATTCTGTGGATGCAGAAAGTCAAGCTTGTATTGGATTCCATCTGACTCCTGTGGTCACCTACCACTGTCCCAGCCCACACCTCTCCGTGTGAGCACTTTACTTAAACCTGTTTCCGCTGCTGTGAATTTGACAAAGTGAAATACTTCTTTTTTGCCTTTCAATGCTAAAGAAGGGAAAGATAATTTTATATGGCATGTTAACTTCAAGATGTTTTTTCCCTTTAGGGTTGAATTTACAAAGTTGGCAGCAGATCCCTCAATTGTTAATCTTGGTCAAGGCCTCCCTGATGTATCCCCTCCCAGCTATGTTAAAGAAGAGCTGGTAAAGGCGACAGCAGTTGACAGACTGAACCAGTACACACGAGGCTTTGTAAGTACTGTGGAACTTGAGGACCCAAGTTCAGGGGAGAACATATCACAGGGGAAAAAATTGCCTTTGCTTTAAATTGTTTTTATCTGTAGGTCATATTGTTATGTCCCAAATAAAATTGATCTAGTAGCCTTATCTGTACTAGTGAACATCCTCTGTGCAAGCTTCTTCAAGGCAGAATCCTTCAGCAAGAGCAAAATGGTAGAGCACGTCTTGGATAGATTGTGTTTGAAGAGTCAATTCACAGTTTAAAGAGTGTAAATTATACATTTACCTCCAATTTTAGTCTGTGTAAACATTAATTGGATAGGATAATGGTAGAATGAGAAAGAAATCCCTGATAACTACTTGAGACGGCGCTTCTAGGAGCAAAAGAAGGTTCACCTGTAACATGTAGTAGATTTCAGTGGAGATTAGGAAGTGATGAAAACAGTAAGTTTTTGCCCCTGGAAGACAGTCACTACCCATGCTATAAGTTGGCTTGTAGAGTTTGTCTTGAGCTGGGTGTGAGTGTGTGGCCATTATCTTTGTCCAAGGCAGGATATTCAAGTGGACTATTACTCTTGCAGTATGACCACTTCCTTGTTTGGTTTGTCTTTCTTCAATTTTGTGGTAAATAAACCGTATCACTCAATTGAGAATCATGTGTGGAAATTGGTTCAAGACCCTAAGGCATCTATCTAATATTTTTCTAGATGACCATGTTATGCAACAACGCTAGAAAAACATTGTACAGACTGGCCAGCAAATGTGTTGGTAGTTGTGGCATCATTGTGTATGTATTCCAGCATAACTTTTTGCCCATTCTCTGAGCATCTGCCTGCATTAGAACTGATGGGGAGCAACAGTGGCCAGCAACAACCTAAAGGACAAACTATCACAGCAAGCAGGGTGGAGGCCTCACCAGCCAGGGTCCAATCCCACCATCCATGAACAAGGTGGGCCCAGAGATGGCAGCTGAGGTCAGCCCAGATCACCAGGCAAGTTTGTGGTGGTGAGGTGGGCTTGAGGTTGAGCCAGGAATTCAACCCACAGGTCTAACCTGACAATGCTAACCATGGTTAGACATAACTCAGTGATCACTGGACTGGTCCAGGGTGACACAACAAATCTAAGGTCAAGCTACAAAATAAAATCTACAGATAGGAGCCATGTTCAACAGAGTCTATGTCCAGGTATAGGCATGGATGTAACTGAATTGCAGACCAGCAACCCTACTGAATAGCACTTAAATGGAAACTGTGAACCAGGGGCACAGTTCTGGGTAGAGGCTCCAAGTGAGGCTGGTCAGGGCCATAAAGGCCTTTTAGGGCACTCAGGACCTTGGCAAGAACAGAAAGAAGTTAAAAATAAATCACCAATGACTGTAGTCTCATTCCATCCCTCTTTGCATCATTTTCTTTAGTCACCTTTAGCTGTGTGTAAAGAATTTCTGCAAGTGCGAGATAGAGAATAAAAACTCTCTCTCTATAAACTTGAAAGTATAAAGCAATTATTTTGTGTTGGACACCCACAAAGGATGGTTGGGATTTAGTGAAGTTCTGGGCTAAGCAGTGGTATGTTCATCACCCCCAATAAGGTATCTGAAAAGTCTTTGTTCACCAGGCAGACAAGGCTTTGGAGGAGCCTTGGCACAGGAGGAAAGGTTACACAGAGAATGGGCTTCAGTCTACCTCCTGACAAATATTCACGGGCTGATTCTCTAAACAATTTGTAAATTAAGCATAAATATTTTCCTAATACATGCAATTATTCAATGCTTGCTTCTGTCACTTTGTTCTTTATTTCCAAATAGTTTGATAATCCCCATGATAATTACGAATATTTGCAGATTATTATACCGTAGGTGGTGATTAAAGAGGGATTTTTACCAGTATTCCCATCTTCGGCCTTTGTCCTTCCTCCTCAAACTTCTGGACTTCTAAGGGTGTTGAGCCCCAGTGTTTGTGGTAGCAAATATGGGAGGAGTGAGTAGGAGTGATGCACATTCATCTGATAATTGAGTCATTGTCTTGGCTCTCTGTGGCGCTTGGGCCTCTCTCATTGACTGTAGGGCTATGCCCTGTAGAGTGGCCTAGCGTGACTTGGGTGGTGCAGCATTCCTTCTTAGCTGAGGCACCCATGGCAAGAAATGGCTGTCATTTGAATCAACAATGAATTGTAAGCTTTAATGCATGGTAATGTTTTTGTTTACAGAAGCATTCATGATTTCATGCCTTTCATGTAGAGGTACAATATTCCATATACTAGAGGAGGATTTTTGTTATATAGTTGTGTTTTCTCCAGGAGCTGTTTTCTACTTCTACCAAGTGTCCAAAAAGAAATACAAAGATTTTCACAGCAGGAAACCTGTGGTCTTCCTGAGCAAACAGAATTGTGCCTTCTTATTTCCATATAGTATATGGTCTTTGTTGCATGTTTGCTTTCTTATTCTTTGCACATCTGAGAAGAGTATGTTAACTGCCATGTCCCTGTAGGGGACACAATGGTGAACGGTGCTCTGAGGTTTGGGATATGACTATATCAGTCATCATTCTGATCACAAGTGCTATTTATCAGCAGGATGTAAACAGAGCAAAAAGATTCCTCTTGCCCTAAATCGTTTTTAGTTGAAACATAAAGAAGGAAACAGGAGTTTCAGATAGAAATATGGGCACGTGGGAAAGAGACTCCAAAGGAGGTGAGGATGAGTTGGTGTCAGGGTCTTTCTCTTGTCCTAGCTCTCCTATAGCCTACCTGGAGCTATCCTGAGATGTGGTAATAAGATAGAAATTAAAAAGCGTCAGATATATAAAAATTTCCTAGGCGATACAAACAAATTGAAACCACTTTTCTTTCCTAGTGTGCAAAAACTTCAAGCCATGCTACTTGTTAACAGGCATTAATGCCGAGGGCTCATCTTGAATTTTTTCATTTTAAAATGTATTCTTTCTATATATGTGGAAAAAAACCCAAGCACAGGCTTTGTACGTTGTCAGGAACACACCCCTTCCTTGGTTGAACTTTTTTGCTTTGAGCAGGGACACCCGTCGCTGGTGAAAGCCTTGTCTCAAGTGTACGAGAGAGTCTGTGGAAGGAAGATTGATCCTCTCACAGATATCCTGGTCAGCGTGGGAGCTTATGGATCTCTCTTCAGTGCAATACAGGCATTAATTGAAGAGGGTGACGAAGTAAGTTTTTATTTGAAATATTCACATATGCTCACTGAAATGAGAATTTGCCTGTTTTTTTTATTAGTCCACTTTTAAATATAAGTTAATGTTGGTGCTTCTTTCTGATATCCATTAATTTGGTTTTTTACAGTTGCACATTTGACTTACAATTTCAGAAGCTGTGATCAGGAGACTACCCTTTGGATGTTGTCCTGTTGTTCACCAGCTTATAAACCCCTTTCTTTCATACTTATGGTACCTGTAGCAGTTTCTTTGTCACTGTTACTGTTAGGTGACAAAATACACACTGATTTCTTATTTGAGAAAATTTGTAGGATGTTGTCTGCAACAGAAGACTAAACACAAAGTATTGTTGGTGTTTGAATAACCATTGTGTATCAAGTTCTGTTTTGGACCGTTGTGTGCTAGCAGCATAGGTAGCAGAAAACTCCTTTAAAGAAAGGATTATTAGTTTCCCAGACTAGCTGTGATGATTCATCCGGTCATTACTGATGACAATGATGTTAAAAGTAATTTGGGGGGGGGGATATTTGTATCTGTAGTGGACAACAACTTTTTGTGTTGTCATGCATTTTGCTTTCACTGTTGGTTTTGCTTGTACAATGTATTCTCATCTGTATCTTTTCTTCTTTTGCTCCGATATTTACTTTTCTTTTTTCTAACAGCTCTCTGCTATTAGCCTTTGGTGGTTTGGGTATTTTTTGTTTTCCTATTATCTAGCTTCTATGCAATTTTCCTTGAATTTGTCCTCTTTTTCTACCTGAAAATTTGAGGACTTAAATTGTTCTTCCAAGATTTCTAAATACTCGGAAATCCTGGAATTTCATGGATAGAATTAAGGTAGCTGTGCTGTGCTTCAACAATTTGTTGTTGCTATCTCCCATCTTTGCATCTTTGCCTTGCACTTTCAAATCTGTGCAGGACCCTGACATTACTAATATTATACCTTAATAGTTGTAATGTGTAACTATAGGAGAACAGCCTCTGTCTGTTGTCAAAAATGAGTAGTGCTTATTATACTTAGATTAAGGCCATTTTTATATGATGCTCTAAAAGGAGGAATATTCTGCAAGTTTAGATGAGGATGGAGTGCCAGAAACACTATCAAGTTATACCACCAATGTAAATATGGAAATACAATGGTATCATGTGTGGTAGGTTCTCTGTTTCTGATACTGATGATTGTAATTTCAGGTACTAATAATAGAGCCATTTTATGACTGTTACGAGCCAATGGTAAAGATGGCGGGTGCAAAGCCTGTTTTTATCCCACTGAGATGTGTGAGTAGCTTTTAAAAAATTATCATATAAAATTTCTCATCCATACTCAGTACAATTTAACACTTGGGCAATGTTTTTCTGTATAGTTTTACATAATATCCAATTATATAAAAATGAGATAGATTGCCATAGTGTAGGTCTGGGACAATGATAGTCCAAAGCAGATAGAATATTTTACTAGTGGTAGAGAAGGTGGGACAATGTTTCTCCTTTACTTTAGTTTATACATTCTGAAAACTGATCAAAATTCCTTTTTTGGATGTCATCAGAGAACATTTTCAGTGCAAATATGGGAAGGAGGATCACATACCAGTGCAATTTCTGTATCTGCTGGTTTTCAAAAATTTCTTTTCTGATCCCTTCAGCAACTCCTACAGTGACAGAATGTGTTTTCTGTTCAAAAATTGATTTGCTAAATAAGGAGCAATCATGCAGTAGACGTATTTGCTATACATATGAGAATTACTGTTTCTTTTATTGGTAAAAAGGAATAATATTGGTATGGGTTCATTTTCAAACTGGTACTGCTGGCATTATGCTGGCAGCTTGCGAGGGCTGTTCTGGATGCAAAGTGTTGATCCTGTTACCATTACCTTGGGTGACTGGCAGCCTTGCTTGGGGAAGGCTGAGGGGCTCTTTAGGCAGGACTGTTGCATAAACACCGTGAAATCAGAACAGCACAGACTGCCAAAATCTTCAGGACTGCAGTGGGAGTAGCTGAGAGTGTTCCTCTGGGTGCCCTCCTTCTAGGCACATTTTGAATGACAGGTTTCCTCCTGTCAGTTCTGTTTCACATGCTTGTTTTTGGTTTAGCCCTCTCCCAGTAATGTGCTGTGGGGCCATATTCTTTGTTCTGTTTTTCAACTGACCCAAACTTCTGTTGTCCCTGTGTAATACCACAGCAACTCCGGAGCCTCAGTGGTGCAGATTTTTAACTGTTCAGCTATTTTCATATGGACAAGGAGGAGGAGAGCTTGAATCTCTCCAGTGGTGATCAATCTTTCCATTTCCAAGCATGCACACACTTGTTCTAGTGTCTGGGAAGACCATAAACTCTCCTGTCATGTGACTGGGCTTCCTGCATTACACATTGTTATAGTCAGCATCTGTGTAACCAGATCCTGGAAACCGGTTCCTAGGGAAGCTTTAAGACAGACAGTGGCCAGAGAGGACAGCCTCTGTCATAGTAATTTACCTTGCTCTTAGCCTCCCTGCCTGTTCCTAGAAGTGCATTCTCCTAGGAGAGAGCAACAGACTGGATAGGCTGCCAAGTATGGTTATGAAAGTGTCTGAGGGTGACAAGTTGGGCATCTCTGTTTAGGCTGTAACATGTTGTATTCAAGTAATGCATAAATTTATTGGGGGTTTTGTGGGGTTTTTTGTTTGGTTTTTTTTTAGAAAAATGATGGAAACTCTACATCTAGTGCTGATTGGGTCTTAGATCCTGCTGAACTTGCAAATAAGTTTAATTCCAAAACAAAAGCAATTATTGTGAATACTCCACACAACCCTACAGGCAAGGTAAGAGTCCCGCTTTAAGCTACTGTAATTTCAGAGTATGCCTCAAGCACTATGATTAATGCATTGTCTCTTACTTTCTTGTATCCCAGGTGTTTACCAGAGAAGAGCTCCAAGTAATAGCTGATCTCTGTATTAAACATGATACCTTGTGCATCAGTGATGAGGTGTATGAATGGATGGTGTATAAAGGAAATAAGCACATTAAAATAGGTACTGATTTTTTGTAGCGTCTTAGAAGTAGTTGTGGAATGATGATGTAAACATGCTTCTCAGAGATAATGGTTTCTGGAAGGAGCTCAAATGTCAAGCTTTGACTATTTTACAATGCTTAGACTCCAAGGAGGAAAGCCCTTCCCTTTTCTGAAAAATAATTTAAAGAATAAATTCCGAAGAGAATTTCCAAAAGCTCCTAAGTGACTCTGGAGCAGTTATCCATAGAAACTAGTGGGACTGATGCTCATAAATCAGTTCTGATCATCTGAACATCACGTCTTTATTCAGTTGCTTTGACCATGACAAGTATATCTTCTGTTCATGTATTTATACTAGACTGTGCTTTGATGAAGAACTGTCAGAAGAAACATGGGTTAAAACTTCTTTCTCAAAGCATTGTAGAGATAATCAGTGAGGGGAATGCATGATGAGGAACACCATTATTTTTGCTCCACCACTTAGAAAATGAAATAAAAAACGTGTATAAACATTAGTGTGGACATAGTGCATGAACACCGTCCCTCTAACGTACAGAGACGGTGTTAAATCATAGACACTGAATTCAATGAAGTCACTGCATGGGCAGTGTGAGAGGATGCTCAAGTCTTCAGGCAGCCCTGCTGCAAGGGTAAAGCACCATTGCAAGAACAAATTGGAAAACCAGATAGGATGTTATGTCCCTGTTATCACAGAATCACAGAATGTCAGGGATTGGAAGGGACCTCAAAAGATCATCTAGTCCAATCCCCCTGCCGGAGCAGGAACACCTAGATGAGGTTACACAGGAACGCGTCCAGGCGGGTTTTGAATATCTCCAGAGAAGGAGACTCCACAACCTCCCTGGGCAGCCTGTTCCAGTGTCCTGTTACCCTCACTGAGAAGAAGTTTCTTCTCATATTTAAGTGGAACCTCCTGTGTTCCAGTTTGTACCCGTTACCCCTTGTCATGTCATTGTTTGTCACCGAGAAGAGCTTGGCTCCATCTTCATGACACTCCCCCTTTATATATTTATAAACATTAATGAGGTCTCCCCTTAGTCTCCTCTTCTGCAAGCTAAAGAGACCCAGCTCCCTCAGCCTTTCCTCATAAGGGAGATGCTCCACTCCCTTAATCATCTTTGTAGCCCTACGCTGGACTCTCTCCAGCAGTTCCCTGTCCTTCTTGAACTGAGGGGCCCAGAACTGGACACAATATTCCAGATGAGGTCTCACCAGGGCAGAGTAGAGGGGCAGGAGAACCTCTCTCGACCTACTAACCACCCCCCTTCTAATACACCCCAGGATGCCATTGGCCTTCTTGGCCACAAGGGCACAGTGCTGGCTCATGGTCATCCTGCTGTCCACCAGGACCCCCAGGTCCCTTTCCCCTACACTGCTCTCTAATAGGTCATTCCCCAATTTATACTGGAACCTGGGGTTGTTCCTGCCCAGATGCAGGACTCTGCACTTTCCCTTGTTATATTTCATTAAATTTTTCCCCGCCCAACTCTCCAGCCTGTCCAGGTCTGGCTGGATGGCAGCACAGCCCTCTGGTGTGTCAGCCACTCCTCCCAGCTTGGTGTCGTCAGCAAATTTGCTGATAGTACACTCAACTCCCTCATCTAAGTCATTGATGAATATATTGAATAATACTGGCCCCAGTACTGACCCTTGGGGCACTCCACTAGTTACAGGCCTCCAACCGGACTCTGCCCCATTGACCACGACTCTCTGGCTTCTTTCCTTCAGCCAGTTCGTAGTCCACCTCACTACCTGTTCGTCCAGTCCACACTTCCTCAGTTTAGCTGTGAGGATGCTGTGGGAGACCTTGTCAAAGGCTTTACTGAAGTCAAGGTAGACCACATCCACCACTCTGCCATCATCCATCCACCTCGTTATATCCTCATAGAAGGCTATGAGGTTGGTCAAGCACGACTGTTCCTCTTGTTTTATTGTTTGGTCAAAGTTTCACTGAAGTTAGTGGAATTGCTCCCACTGTCTCCAAACAAGTGAATCTAGTGCAGGTTACTGAACTCCTTCCCCAGTCCTAGAATGCTACAGCTCAGGGTTTATATAAAAGTTTCTAGTGCGGTTGTCTTGGTTTGGATCTGCTGATTTATTTACGCTGGTTAAAGTCCAAAACTTCCTTCTTATACGTACTCTGTTTTGCTTCTGATGGTGGCATCTTGCATGAACTCTGTTATGATGTACCTATTGTCATAACAAAGGCACGTTTCAGTCACACGCAGTAGAGATCTCTAGTTGAGATTAAACTATGAAATCAAGAGACAATAAATATGAGACATGAAAAAGTTTTAGCTTTTTTCCTAGCCTTACTACTGGTTGAATGCTGAATAACTTTGCTTCTATGCTTCAATTCCATATATGTAGACTGGCAAAAAAATAAATATTCTATTAATGAGAGCTACATCATTATTAAACCTGAATCTTATAAATACTAAAAGGATGGTATATCTAAATTGCCTTGCAAGACTTACTAGCTCAGCTACACAGTTGCTGGTCATACAGCTACAGTATATTGATCGTCTTGGCCATGCATAGGCTATGAATTGGTCTTGAAAACAGCCTAATTTCATGTCTGTTGTGGTGCCTTGATAGTGATATCTTCTCAAAGACCTTCAGACATGGAAGAAAGGGAACATTTTGGGCATATCAATGCAATAGTAACCCGAGTCAGTGCACCCTAACAAGTTACCACAGTAACTGATCATGGCTTATCATGTGGCTTATCATATGCCAATTGCAAAGTAAAATGAGTTAAATTAAAGCTTTCTTCATGTGCTTAGCAGGTGGTTCATGCAAATAGCCCTCCTTGGAATCAAAATCTCTGTGGGTGATGTAAGGTGATCCCTTTTCCTTTGCAATGACAATGGGTCTAAATACTCATCTTGTCAGTTACACTTTGTCTTAGTGGACAGGTGGTGAATTCTTAAGACATGGTAACTCTGTTGTTCCTTAGTATCAGCGTTGTCATTTTAATGCTTCAAACCAAAACATTTCCACTTGAACAAAAGGCATTCTGTCGTTTAGCATAAAATGCAAAAACACTGTGTAATGATAATGCAAGTTAAAGACTAGAGAGTTAGATAGGTTTAGGTACATATTCTCTAACAGATCCCATGATATCTTTAGTGTTAAAATTACTATAAAAACTTCAGGGTAGCACTGTGAACAGTAACATTATTTCAGTAGAATAAACAAGATTGCTCTTTTTAACTTAAGTTTCTTATGGTTTTTTTTAAGTTACAAATACAAGAATACAAGAAATTAATACAAGAAAAAAAGAATGTATTATTTTGCTATTTAAAAATTCTTGTGTTTCCATATTAACCTCTACATATTCCATCAAATGCAGAGACACATATTTTTGGGAGAGATGCAAAATGAACATTGCCTTAATTTACAGAGTCTGATGGTTGTTTCGTAATACAATTTAACGGGAGTTGCTAGCCACAAATCATAAAACTAGTACAGTCTTTGTGCTGTCACTGAGTCAGTTTTTTGTGTAGAGCACGTCATCATTCCTCTCATCATTATCTGACTTCCATAAAAGCATGGACATCCTCTAAGTAATGATTAGGGTTGCAATGACAGATTTAGAGATTGCATCTTGTAACAGGATTCTGAACAAGCCTCTCAACAAGCTGAGTGCCATCCCAGGTAACAGGCTTATTATATGTGTTAGTCTGCACTTCGTTAGTTTTAACTTGTAGTCAGACTTGGTTATGGTGTCATATAATGATGCTGCCACACGGCACAGAGGAATTTCCATCTCTGTTTAAAACTTGCTGCTTGTAAAAGCAATGGAGCTGCTCCTTACCCTGTATCCTTTTGCTGCTGCTATTATTTGAAATGCTGTTACATTCCATCTCCAAGGTTGAATTCCTATGACTGTGTGGCTAAACAATCTCACAAGAGGGCATTAGCTTTGAAATTCAATTCTTTTTGCAGCCTGTGAGAGGTAGTTTTGTTGCCTTTAGGAAGTAATCTATACTCTTGCACTAAGTATCTAGAAGATGCATCTGTTCAAACTGCCTTTTTGTTCTCAAGGTCACAGAGCAGGTGAGTGAGTGTGGGTGGGCTAAATAGGAATATTAATTTCTTTTCTACTGTTCTGTTTCTCTTCTTGGCAAGTGCACTCAAAAAAATACAATACATGTTTTCAAATAACTGCAAAGACTTATACCATGTCTAATGCAGATAACTGCTGCAAAAGCTTCCTTATGAAGTTCAGTGGTTTTGTCTGGAAAAATCTTTGTTCATTGGCCTTGCTAGAGAGGGGATTTCACAACTGAGAGATTAATTGATAGTGGTTTTAGTGTACAAACAAGGTGGAGCCAGATGTTACTGACCACTGCAATTGCGTTAGTGATATGACCTTGTCTAACTTTGTGTCTCAGACTTCAGTGCATCTTGATTTGCTTATTTTTTGATGAAAATGAATTAATTTAAAGAGTCCACATAGAGCTCCCCTGAAGCAGGGTACAGAAAAAAAAATTGCAAACTACAGGAAGAGACCTTTGTTCTTTCATCTCCTTGGAAAGGAAACAGAGGATTTTGGTCTCCTACCAGGTACAAATACAGAGACAGAGGTAGGCCTCCATGCGTCCCTTCATCCTTAGCTAGCTACTATTGTCAGTCAGTCTCAGGCCTGTTAAAATCATATAACAAAACATAATTTATTTACTCTGCTAGTTTTCTGATTTTTATGGTGTTTTGGTCCAGGTTAGAAGTCTTAGTAATTCTTTTCTTTTTCTGTTGTCTGAGAAAGCCAGTGACACTGAACTGGACAATTCTATTAAAATGGCTTGCAGTGCCTGAGTTAATGTTGTATATGGTGCTATTATCAGGCATCAGAAATAATGCTGTCTTTAGCTAGCCACTTCTTAGGTCATATCTTTCTTAGGAATAATTATGCATTTTGGCTGAGGATAACTACCATGTAGTTTTCACAAACTGTGCCTCTCATTTGCTGCCTCTTCCTTCTCCTTTCATTAACCATTACCTTCTTTTCATGCCAAAAAGCATTGGCCCATATATCCTTTCTCCTTTGTTACAACTGCTATAATTTCAGAATGTTCTCATTGATTTCTTAATATGCTGCAGTGATATATCAACGTGTAACTTCAGAGCTAGGGGCAGTACAGTTTTTCTAACTACATGGAACATGTGATTGCACCTATACCAAATTAATTTTATTTTATATACAGCTACGTTGCCAGGTATGTGGGAAAGAACAATAACTATAGGAAGTGCTGGAAAAACATATAGTGTAACTGGCTGGAAGGTAAGAAGAATCAATATAAAAGAGTTCAGTTATATAAATAACAATGCATTTATTACACTAAAAAAGTCTCAGTTTCTATGACCCATCTTTTGAAAGCTGCTGGCAAATCTCTGTCTCCAAAACATGAAGGTAGCAATCAGTTGGAGCAATTATCTTGAACATGTTTTAATTATCTTCTTGTCTTTTGATTAATAAGCTCTTGTGAGAAAACAATCCTAAAAAAATAAACACAGTATGATTTGTTCAAAACCTGTCAAGATTCTTGGAGAAAACTTGGATATTAGAACATTTTAAATTTCCAGTTTTGTATTGATATTTTTAGATTGTTGATAATGGTATGTTGTGGAATGGCTTATATTTCTGCAAAGTATTTGGTGATAATATTGCTTCACTTTACAGTACATATCAGAAAGTAAGCAAAAATATTTAAACACTTGGCAACCAAATTCTTTCTGTGTTCTTCACCTGTGTTCAAACTGAACCATGACATATATGATTTAGTCGTAAGCTTTTGTTTTATGCCTAAACCTCCTTTGTCACAGGAGCTTATGAGATGGAAAGATTCTAAAACAATTATGAATAACATTTCTAATAAATGCTCCATTTGATTTCTAACCCTTGTTATATAGAGAGTTAAAAGTTTTCTTAGTACCCTATGAAAGATAGGGATAAGTGAAATTATAATTTTTGTCTCAAATCTAGTTTTTTAATGGCATCATTCAGCAAACTTTGTGTAAATCAACACACTTTATTCTTATCAAACAAACTTAATTCTTAACTCTTTATCAAAAGAAATTCTTAAAAAAACAATTCTTAAAATATAAAAACTTGAGACATTGGCTGATTTTAATTCTTTGGTAATTTTTAGTAACACCACTGCTTTATGTATAACATCTGCATGATTCCTTCCCTTAGCTTGGTTGGTCTATTGGCCCCCAGAGCCTGATTAAGCATTTGCAAGTCGTTCACCAAAATACGCTGTATGCTTGTCCAACTCCATTACAGGTAAGTAGAGACAGGGCAGAGGAGGTTATTTTCTGGTGTAGCAGAACTGTAGACCACACTATAATAAAACAATAGTCACAACAATGAATTTTCAGTTGTCAAAATATATATTCCAGGGTGCAAAAAGAGGAGACAAATTCATCAGCTCTCCAGACATTTAAAAAAAAAAAAAATCAGTCTTGAAGATTCTTTCTTCTTTTACCTATAAACTGCTGCTTCTTGTGTAAAATGTGACAATCTTGGTGGTTTCCTAGCAAATACAAATAAAAGTTGTGCAATAAGGACTTGTTTTACTGACATTATCTCTACTAATTTACTGTATTCTATGATACACTGTTATCAGTAATTTAAACTTAGCTTCAATTCAGATTGTAAACCCTTGTGTCAAGGACTGTGACTACTGTGTATGATTACAACCTAGAAGATGATTGGGTGCTTTGGGTGTTGCCACAGCACCAAGTAACAAACAAATTGCACACTTGGACATAGCTTCTGTAATTTGTATATGCTGATTTGCTTCTTAAGGGCCAGAATTGAAGCAAAATCCACGTGATTTCATTAGGAAGTTTGTGAGTGTCTGTGAGCTCACTGAGTGTCCATCAGGACTTTGAACATTAATTATGTTTTCAGGAGGCTTTGGCACAAGCATTTTGGATAGACTATAAACGCATGGATGACCCAGACTGCTATTTTTACTCACTGGCTCGAGAACTGGAGAGCAAGCGTGATCGGATGGCTCGGCTACTTCAAGAAGTTGGACTAAATCCTGTCGTTCCAGATGGAGGATACTTTATAATTGTTGATATTTCTACATTAAGTTAGTATAAACTTTATTAAAAAGAGTGTGGAAGGCAAATATTATAATTATCTGAAAATGCAACTTTATTTTAAACTATAATCTCATTTCATGTTTGCAAATCCTTGTCAGAAGTACTAACTGGGACTGTTTGACCTTATCCAGGGAGGTAGATTTTATAAGCTTCAGCAAAGCCTTTGTTTGTGACCCTAACTGCTGTCTGTGTTTTGCAAAGCTTTGGCAAGGTTTTAGGAAGGATAAAGGAGGCGGAGAAACATTTCTAATTTCCAAAGGTCTATGATTATGAAAAAGTTTGAGAGCCAAACACCTGGCTTAATATCCTGAGTTCATAACATTTGTACTTTCTCCTTTCTGTTTTGTTTGCTTGTTTGTTTTTCTTGATCTGAAGTCATACCCTGAAGGCTCTTTGAGGCATTCTGATTTGTAAACACTGTAAAATGCTACCAAAATTTACAAGACCTTTGGAAATTCAGGTTGTGGTAACTTTGGAGGATGAATTCCCACAGGGGAGCATTTTCTAGTTCCACTTTTTTCACTAACTGGTCCTAATGGCACTTGTCATTCACCCAGAAATGTTTAAACACAGTTGGACATTGCAGTGCTACCATGCGTCACAAAGTTTTAGATACCCGAGTTTCACAGATGAGAAAACTGCAGATGCAGTGATTATTGCTGTCCATGCAGCACCCCCCATGGTCCTGATCCCTTGGTAACCCAGACTTGAGGACTTCTTGGAATACTGCCTGGCTTTCTTCCAAGCTACATCTGAGTTTTGTTTGAATGGAAAGCAAGTGCTCAGATCAGAATGGAAAGGTTCAATATGTTGGCCTATTTTAATTGTTATTGTATAATTTTTCAATTGTATTTTAAAATAGAAGCATACATCTTTAGTCTTAAATATTAACTATTATCAAGTGCTGTTAATTAACGCCTGCCCAATGGAGTCTAGGAAATGTTACAATATGTTTGTTTAAAAATTAATTTTTTTAGATGTGGATCTCTCTGGTGTGGATGAGAAACAACATTATGATTATAAATTTGTCAAATGGATGATATCATCTAAGGTAAAGTGTCTCAGTCATACTCTGATTTTAGAAATGCTTTTCAATTGAAAGCAAGAGCAATACAACTGTACTTACTAAATAATGTAGCAGAGCTGTTTCATTCAAAGTATTATTTGGTGTTTATTAGTAACTGCTGATAATGATGTGGCTGAAATATTCCTAAATATGTGGAAAATGGGCCCTGTGGGTTTGTGTAACATCCCAGCACTTTTCTTTCAGCATGCTTAAATGTTAGTTGTACAAAAGTACCTTCAAAATGTTTTGTCTAAGAAAAGTAATTTGAATTTAGTTAAGTGTGGCTAGTGCATACAAGGCCGAACTTTCTTTCCCTCACACGCTGGGAGGGAGAGTTCTAAAAGTGGAATAGTAAAATCGTCATGCTTAAAACAAATTTTCTTTTATACATATCTAAATAAGCAAATAATACTTCTGTTTTATGTTTCAGAAGCTTTCAGCAATTCCTCTTTCAGCATTCTGTGGTCCCGAGACAAAAAAGCAGTTTGAAAAATATATACGTTTTTGCTTCATCAAGGTAAATTTGTGTCCTGGGAAGACATAAGCCTCCTAAATATCAATGCAGTACAGAAATCTGCAAGAGACTGATTGTTACATTTTGCCCAGGATCTCCTGAGTTGGATGGCTTTAGGAACAGAAAGTTAGCTTGGTGTAAAATTCAGCACAAAGTAGCTTCAACTCTTTTTGCTGAGGGACTTTAAACCATAACTGTGGGTGGCATGGCAAAGAAGGGCAACTGGCAGAAAACTACTGGGTGGGTAGGACTTTTTTAGCTTACTCTAGTGATTTTTCAAAAATGTTCTTGACCACTGGTGACAGTGAAAATGAATGACACAGTTACAATATCAATTAAGGTGAATTCTATAATCCAGAGCAGAGAATAATAGCAAAGTGGTGTATCCCATGACCTTTCACTTTCCAGCAACAAAAACTATGAAGAGGTTACCTTTAAGTTTAGTTCACTTGCCTGAAAATACATAGGGTTTCACACGAACTCCAAATTACAGTGAAAACAAAGACCCAGGAAGTTATCTTACATGTTTTTTGTGAATTTGCTGACTTCTGCAATTTTGTGAGCACTTCCTTTTCACATATTCTTCCTCCTGTTGAATCTGTTCCTGAAAAGACTGAAAGACTTTGGGGACAGGTAGATAAGCTTTAACAAGACAGCAGCCCTAAGATGTTTCCTGGTTGTTCTGTAACAGAGTCAGCATAATGGAACATGTGCAGCTCCTTAACTGTGTAGTATGAAGATCGGAGCCTTAGCTTGAACCAGTCATAAAGGGGCATTTCTGCTTGTGTCATTTAGCTCTTTTGATGAGATATAAAAACTATGATATAAACTGAGGCAGTAACAACCCAGATGAAACTAGCTGGTTGTAAATGTGACTTGCCCAAGCTGAACAGCACTAATCATGTCAGGTTAAAGGCTACTTGTATGACTCACCAGGTTGTAGCCAAGCCACACAACTGGCCGGTGGATGGATTACCCATACTTAGAGGGATTATGTTTAAGTAGTTTACAGCATAACTTGATTGCATGGAGATTTAAGAATCCCAGTTGTACACACGAAGATTAGGACTCTATGCTAGCGTGTTTCCAATAGAGAGCTGCCAAGTACATCACTGCATAAGTGCCAGGCATTTAGATAAGAAGTATTGCTTTCATTAAACTTGATGGTATGAATGCTGAGAAAATGTGTTATCTTTTAAATATACCTAATAAATATTTGTGAGGAATCAGCATCAAATTCTTTGTGTAGGCTAGATTTGTAGCTGTAACTGTTAATGAAAAACTGACTGACAGATATTTACAGGATGCAAGTGCAACTGCCAAATATTGATTTGGGGTGATATAATAATGACTGTTTCTCTTTTGAAGATCTCCATACTTGTAGTAATAGTGATACTCTTTGTTTTGCAGAAAGACAGCACACTAGATGCAGCTGAAGTGATTCTGAAGAACTGGAATAAACAGACAGCCTGATTTTTCTTACTAACTCTTCCATCCGGTATATTTATTTAATAGTAAGGGGGTTTATTGCAAATTTAAGAACAAATTACTTAATACAGTACAGAATTAATATGACATTGTAAATAACTTTGTGCTGCCACCTGCTGAGAAGTTAAGCCAATTATTTACTGAAGTATGTGTAATGCAACTCAGGGGTTATTTTCAGTCTTTTCAAAATAATTTACTTTTTTTTCCTAAAAAAGTACTGAAAAGTACTTTTTACTGAAAGACAAAAATTTGTAGCACTCTGTGTGGATTATGTAGGTATTTTAAAGCCTACAAGAACAAAGTGGGAGGTGTTTTTGGTATGAGATAGTGTAGGAACTAGGGGTGAGAGACTTCAGTGTCATCGTTTGGGAAACCCAGTAGCCTGCAGTGGAGAAAAATTAAGATGTACCTTACATTAGATAATTGCAATGACTTTCTACCTACCTACCTACCCTGTCCATGCAAAATGGCATCAGTTTAAAGAAACTGTTTTGGTTAAATCAATACAGTTTATACTATATGCAAGATTGAAAAGTGCTAGTTTGCATAATTACTACTTTATTTTCCCACAATAGTCATGTCTGCTGTTCTGAAAGTATTCAGTCCTCAATAAAATTATAAAAGTGGTATCTAGAATAGGAATTCTATTGACTCATGTCTACCTATTTATTTATTGCATGGATGAATCTACAAAGCAAAATAGAAGACTGCTTTAGAGGATTCTTCACAATCAGATGTACAGTGACATAATTAATCCTATCATCTTTTATCTTACCATGTTCACAACATTGGTTACTTCACACCAAACTTATTTCAAAACTGTTTAGATCTAGGAGGACCATGGAGATGGGCCTAATACTGTGCTATGGAGCTCAACTATCTTTGCTTCAAGCTCAGTTGATAAAGGACTGTTTCAAAAGAGATCAATATGAAGAATTCCTTTGTAGTTGCCTTCTATTTCAGTTCTCTCTGCAATCTTTTCACCTGTAGATGGGTTTCCCACTAGCAGAAACAATCCAGGTAGGTTAAATTTTAAGGCTGTGTTTTATGTTCTCCATTTTGTTTCTATATTCTTCCCACAGGCCTTATGGTGGAAAGCCTGAACAAATTCAATAACTAGTTTCACAAATATTTTACTTATTCTGTGATCACATAGCTAGAATCTTAACTGAATTCCATCAGACTGTGACTATGGCCAGGGCCTAAAAAGAAGTATAGAAACTAGAGTGTGAGAACAGCTGCTAGGCTTTTTCATGAGTGCTTCTTGGTCTTGGGCTTTTGGGAGTCCAGTAGCTGGGACTTCTGTGGCCTTTGTAGCTGCCTTGCACTGCCATTTCACAAATCTCAGCAGAAGATGGTTGGCTGGCATTTTTAAGGTGGTGTGTAGAAAAATCAATTTAGTAATTAAAATGAGTTAACTGAAATTTCAGCATGGATTTTGTGTGGAAATTTCTACATTAAATTCCAGGGGGAGCTATTTTTTTAAGATATTAAACTTCTGTGAAATCTACACTCTATTTTACAAGGAGTTTAAAATCCATTTATATAAGTGGCACTGGGGACTTGTGCTGTTGCAGGATCTAAGAGGGCAGTGCAACAGTCTGAGCTGCATGATGATTTGCGAAATGAGAATGTAAAATAATATGTTGCTTTAACTGAAAAGTAATTTTCTATAAAATTAAGGGTTTTTTTCTAGCATAAATACACTGTAGAAACACAAGCTTCTATGAAATGTTTGTATGATTATGTGAATCAAAGTTTTCTAATTTTCTAAGCCTCTGAAGTGATACAAAATAATAAAATACTTGAATTTTGGTTTCTTGTCATTGAAGTAGGTGCAATTGCAATGCAATTGAACCATATGCAGGTGAAATTATTTTCATCACTGTTTAAAAGATCATTGTATCATGCTTCTCTTGAAGATAACAGCTACAGAGCACGATTCCCTAAGTATTTTTAAACTATTTCTACAATCTAAAATTTCTCTGAGATAGCTGCGTTGTTAGCATGTGAGCACATACATAATTGGGTTATGTGGCCTCATGGCTGCAGTAAGGTATTAAGGGTTCTTCTGTTCACCTCTCTACAATGTTTTCATGCTCTGTTAAAACAAACACACACCCCACTGCTTCCAAAAGACTTGATGTAACGTGCTTATATTACTCTTTAGCAAATGGGACACTCTGTGTAAAATCAGCCTAGTATATGCATAAAAGAAAAATGATATGCAGGGCTGAAAAGGAAATTAAGAAAATGATAGCAAATTTATTTTTCCATTGTTATGTTTGACTGTTTCGAATATCTCATTAGTATCCTAATAACTCACCTGCTAAAGCACCAAATTTGAGTAGGGACCCACAGGTGGTCAATGTTTAAAGATAGCTCTGAGTTGTGTATAGGTGCAGAGCCTTACTCAAGTGTGCTGGTTTTGGCTGATCTGATTTTCTTCACAGTAGCTGGTGTGGGGCTGTGTTTTGGATTTGTGCTGACAATGGTGTTGATAACACACATCTGAAGTACTGTTGAGCAGTGCTTACACAGCATCAGGGCCTTTTCTGCCCCTCAGACTGCCCTGCTAGCGAGTAGGTTGAAGGTGCACAAGAAGTTGGGAGGGGATGCAGCTGGGACAGCTGACCCCAGCTGACCATGGGGATATTCCAGACCATATGATGTCATGCTCAGCAATAAAACTGGGTGGATGACGAGGTGGATGCTGCGTGGGGACTGGCTGGGCAGCGGTCGGTTGGTGGTGAGCAATTGTTTTCATTTGCATCCCTTGTCTTTTATTTTCCTCTCAGATTTTTTTTCCCTTTTCCTTTCTTTTTTTTTTTTTTTTAAATTATTAAACTGTTTTTATCTCAACCCACGAATTTCTTTCTCACTTCTACCCTTCCAGTTCTCTCCCCATCCCACTGGGGTGGGGGAGTGAGTGAATGGCTGTGTGGTGCTTAGTTGCCAGCTGGGGTTAAACCATGACCCTCATGTTATAGGACCCGTTGTCTTAGACTTGAGTAGTTAAATTTAATTTTTAATATTTTGTCCAGGTGCTGTAATGTGGAAATCTTTTTGTTTCATGAAATGTCTGAACACATAAGGTACAGCACAGAAATGAATTAACACAATTCAGCTGCTCTGGCTATTTATTGTTTTCTTAATTTGCTCCTTTTGAGGCAGTTGACTGACGTCTGCTATTTTAACAAAATGACAGTTGGCTAAATCAACAAACCATTACAAAGGACCTTTAGACATGCAAGTAAGAACCAGTGACTTGTTTTCATTAATGTACTGTTCATTGTGTTTGCAGAGGCATCTGAGTATTCCATTGCATTACTGTTGAAATGATGCTGATAATATTAGCAATGTAATAATTGCAATTTAATGATACATTTTTACTACTGACAGTAGCCAGCATGAGATACTTTGGGTGAAATTTTAAGAAACTCTAGAAAGACCAATTAAATTTCTAAACAGGCTTATTGTTGTAGCTACAGTGATGGGAAAGAACAGATAGAGCTGGGGACAGCAAGGTGAACTTACCAAAAGCTATTAAAATGATCTGTTGTTGAGAGAGGCTGCTAATAGTGCAACACCCATCTGCCACATCAGCCACTTTTTTTCTGCTGCTTGTGGACAAAGTGCTTGAAAAATTGCTGCAGACAGAATAAAGAAATGCTGAGATATGATCTATCATTTTTTTGCAACACTTCTGAAAATGATTGTCTTTCTGTGGTGGAAATTAAATTCTTTCAGGTCTAGTTAATGAGAATAAGGTCATGAGGGACCTGCTGTTGACAGTGATTGCCAGCAGAAGATCTTTTTCATAGACTGAATTATATCAGAAGCCAGGACAAACCTGGAAAGCTTCATGGGACTGACAGTGCTGATGGGGCACAGCTATTGCAGACACTGCTACATACACATTTCAGAGGTTATGAGGAAACTTAATATCACATGCTGCATTCACATGGACAGTTACAGTGATTTTTTTTTATTGCTATTTCACCTTTTGGGTTTATTGAGCATTTGTAGAAAGGGTCATTGCAAATGGAAAAAGAGACGCTTTAAATTTATATCTTAGCATCTCTATCTTCTAATAGTTCAGCTTCCTTTTATTCCAAAAGATGTATATATTTTTTTTTTAAATCTAAGGAATGTGTTGGCAAGTTCAAACTAGCTGATTTTCAACCAGGACACAGAATTTCAGTCAGCACGGAAGTGTGTAGAAGTTGTGTGATAATGAATTTGACTCATATCAGCAAGTATTAAGAGAACTTTTCAACCCTTCTGAATTTCCTTCTTTGGGCTAGCAAATTGAAAAATATTCTTGTTATATCGTGGAGACATGGTCTCAAGTGGTGTGAACAGTCCTTTGTATCAGATTAATAGCAAATGTACAACTGTTCAGAGACTTGAATGCTGATTGTTTTAAAGCATTGAATGGCACTTTCCAAAACTGTAGACCCTCCTGTCCTATTCATCCCACTTTTTATCATTGAGGATACTAAAGGAATAAATTTTTTTCCCACTGTTTTACAGCTTGGTCTTGAAAACCTGCTCTTGCTGCTCAATATAGAGACTAATTTTGTGTATGGAATCTCTTGGGGAATTAGTCTTGACTGGAGTCCAGTGCTGGAGGGCTTTGGTTTCACAACAGCTCTTGTGGGATTCCTTGGCTTGACATTTGCTGCCAAGGTGGGTGTGAAGGGTAGAGACAGAAGGGCGAGGGCACGGCCCATTTGCCCAGGGCTTCCACAAGTCGCAGCGGGGCTGCCCGATGCCTGCGGGCCCTGTGGGAGGACCAGGCTCTTCTCCTGAGCAGCTGCAGCCAGGGATGAGGAACTCTACTTCTCTTTTCTTCCCCTTTCTGGGAATTGGTCTCTGTTCCAGATCCAAGAACGTCTGCCCCTGACGTTTCTGTGCAAACTCCAACAGTTTTGCTTAAACTAACTTTCTGCGGTATTTCACGAAACTGCTGGACCAGAGGCGCGTCCCGGGGGCAGCAGCAGCCAGCCGACAGGAAGGTCTGTAGGCAGCACCCGGGCTCCTGCTCCCCGGGCTCCTGGACCCCCGGCTCCCGCCTGGGCGCTGAACCGCGGCTTCCCGAAGGGAGAACGTTCCAGCTCTGCCCCCTCCTTCCCCAGTGCCGCCGTTTTAAGTGTCGGGGGCTCTCCGAGCCCACAGCCCCCGGCATTCCGGGCATCGCCTGATTCATCAGAACAAGATCTTAGTCTCTCGGTGCCAGGCGGCCAGGCCTGGGGCTGTCTCCCTGCTCGCACTGCCTCGCCAGTCCCTTGGGTGGCCGAGCCCTGTCCGCAAGCAGCACAGGCCCGCCTGCTCGGCTGCTGCGGTTCCGCCGGGACGCGATCAACACTCAGGCCCTAAAGGCAGGGCGGGGCCTGGTGCTTCGCGGCCGTTTGTCCCTTTCCGCGAACAGTAGCGAGCTCTCGCTGGGCCCCGCCCACCGCTGTCGCTATATAAGGGGGAGGGTTGAGACCCTTACGGCTTCCCACAGGCGCTGCGACAAGAGAGTGTCAAGATGGCGTCCACGAGCCGGTACGGGAGGCCGGCCTGGGCGCTCAGAGGGGCCTGTGCGGAGGAGGGCCGCGAGGGAGGACGCGGGAGGGGCTCCGCCATCTCTCCCTGGCCGCGGCATAGGAGAGAAAATGGCCGCGTTACCCTTGTTGCTCCCCAGGGAGGAGCCAGTGGCTATCACCACCTCTGCTCGGATCCCGTGTCCCCGGCTTGGTGTGGCTTTCTGGGTTCGCGGCTCAGCCGGCCTCGCTTCATTTTCCCGTGTCTCGGGGCCGCCCTGTGTGCGGCTCCTGGGGTGACAAGGAGAGCCGCGGGGGACCGGGCCTCCCAGGCCTTCTCGGTGTGACCCGGGCCGGACGGCCCCCGAGCGAGCGGCCTCTGAGGGGCCGCCGGAGGCCGGGAACGCAGGAGGGGCTGAGCTCGCCGCCTTGCTCCTTCGTGTCGTTGTTAATCGGTGGGGCCCTAGAGGAAGTGAGCATTGTAGGGGATTTCGTGGTGGTTTGTGACTTGATTCCGAGGCGTCTCGCTAGTGTGAGCCCGGTGTTACCGGCGCTGGCGATCGAGCCGGGCCAGGCTCTCCCCGCGGCAGTACTTGTCTTCGTGCCGCGGAGCGCGGCTCTCCCCGAGGGAGGGTCGCTCTCAGGGCGGGGTGCTGCGGGCTTTAAGGCCGTCGGACGGGTACCGAGCGCCTTGCCCCGTGTCCCGCCGGGGGGAGGCCTCCTGGGCGCGGAGCCCCCGGCCCTGGGCAGCGTGCGGCCCGCCGCCGCACCGCTCTGCGCCGCCTCCTAGCCGGGCTGATTGCGCCCTGGCCTGGCTCCAGGCTATCGGGTCCTTAAAACAGCTTTTAGGCTCCCACCCTAAATCCGTACCGACACTAGTTGGTGGCCAGACGGGTCTCTGGCTCTGAATTAAGTCTTTTTCCCTCCAGAGGTATCCAGGTTTTCTTTCAAGTCGGGAATGAAGACAGGCCCGCGGAGCGGACTGTGGAGTGACTCTGTTAGTCCTGCCAAACCAGTCTTAGGATCCAGGGAGTGCTTCCTGGTAGTCTTACTGCAACTCAGGAGCTATTTGCTGAGAGGGACCTTTGCACACGTGCTGTGCATTTTCCTTCAGTATAGTTGTCTTAGTATATTGAATTTGCATGTTATAAGGAGTACCGTATCTATGTCTAGATAATGAGCTAAAATTGGAGTAGGAAGAGTAATTTTTACAATGTTTCATGAAGGTAATATCTGAAACAAAACATTTTTAGTATTCTTTCAGGCTTCTAGATTTTTTTTTTTTCTTTTGCGTAGTGTGTCACTAGCCTTTTGCATAATGCCAAATGTCAGATGATTGCACGTGCTTTGTCAACAGTTTTATCTTGTCATATGAAACTACTGGTTGGGAATAGTGAGAAGGAAAGTAGTTTGAAGAGCTTTTATGTATTATTTGGAACATAATTTACATCTGAAAATCTTATGTGTACATATTTCTTCTGGAGGCTTTAATATTAATAGTGATGTTGATGTTCAATTTTGTCTTCAAGTCACTGGACTAAAATGAGTGTCCTGTTCTTACTTTTGACTCATAAATATCTAAAAAATAAAAAAAGAGATGGTATGT
Source organism: Brachypteracias leptosomus (assembly GCA_013401335.1). NCBI lineage: Eukaryota > Metazoa > Chordata > Aves > Coraciiformes > Brachypteraciidae > Brachypteracias > Brachypteracias leptosomus. The sequence continues at coordinate 139,244 of VYZX01026935.1, forward strand.
ATAGATTAGGCTGAAATAATGAACTAGTGGGAAAGGGGGAAATTCAGATTTATTTAACTTTTAGTAGGATATTTTTTGCAATTGGAAGGTTAGAATTTTTTTGACATGATCAGATTGAGGTTAGCCGTACATTCTGTACCTTCTGCTTTTTAGCTTGAGCAAAATGGCTTTGTTAAATATTTACAAACATTTATGTTTATTCATTATCCCACTTTTGAAATGATAGATTTTAACAGAATTACTGAACAGTCACTAGTAGCTTGAATAAGAAAATGTTTAGTTAGTAGCAATTGCTTATTACTGTAGTCAGTAACTAAAAGCTCTTGTGTTAAATAGTGCTAATGTTTTGTCGAAGGTGTTTTATTTCTGCTGGAACAGTTGGACATACATGGGTGTGAAAGAGACAGATCTTTATCAGAAGCAGTTGTCACATAAACTCCTGCATGAGATAATTATTTTTTATTAAGATCTTACAATTCACGAGTTGCTTAATTTAAAATGGGACTTGTTTTCTTCGAGTACTTGAAAATAATAAAACAGTAATAAAAATAAATTAGCTATTTCCTAAAAATGTGTACTGCTTCCTGAATTAAGGATCTGGTAAGTAATACTGATTTGATTGGAATGGGTGAGAACTATAATTTGAAATGAAGCAATTGCCACTAACTTCTTGGGGAACTTGCATTAGGGTACACTTAATCAAGTCTGTTAGATTTTTTTTTTTTAATGTTTTATTTTCAAGTGGTTTTGGTACAAGGTGCATCACAAAAATTTAGAATTTAATATGACCTGAAGTCTTGAGAGTCAAATGTGGTGTTAAAGAGTTTAAATAAAAGGTGAAGTGTAGGTGTTTAGGTTAATATTTTATTATTCAAATCACTGTAAATTCTGTATTCTTAAAGTGTTCTTTTCAGCAAGGAACTCGTACTTCTTGGTTATGAAGCCTGCTTGGTTAAAAGAAAGTAATACTTTTTTTTTTTTTTTTTTTCCTTAGTTTGGATGTACTTCCGAGAGTGACTTGCCCAAATCATCCAGATTCCATTTTGGTAGAGGATTACAGGGCTGGTGATATGATTTGTTCTGAGTGTGGGCTAGTAGTAGGTAAGTAGCTATTTGTATTTTTTATGAATTACCATATAACTTAAGTTGTGCATGTTGATTTGTTTTCCCACAAAACTGGTATATGATAATTTTATTAAAAGACTTGCTTTATGCCTAAATGTTTTATTTTATGATAATCTGTTTGCTAAAATCTTACTGTTTTGAATAGTCTGTCTTCTTGCAATTTTTTGAAAAGAATCAAACTCTTTTTAAAGATTAAATGTTAAAATATGTTGTAATATTGAATTTCAATATTCTGCTGTCCAGTCCAGTATTCTGTCTTTAACTATGACTTTTTGTTTCAGTAAGAAAGGTATAAGAGAAGTAATAAAAGCTCTTTGTCAAGTAACTTGCTTACAAAAAAAGGTCTCAGTTTTCCAGTAGTTGTAGGTTCTGCCCTGAAAGATTTCCCTTTATATCCTTGCCAGCACCTGTTTTGGTTAATTACTTCTCCTTAGGCTTTTTGTAGTATCCAAAGTAAATATCCAGGTTTTCTTCTGGAATTTTGCTGACCCTCTTTACTCAGTTCATGGGCAGCAACATCCATAGGCTGTATTTCTAAGTATAAAGAATATTTAAAGGCCTTTTAGGCATTGTCTTTGTTTGAATGAGCAAGAGAATCATATTTTCATAGAACATGCTTCATTTTTTTTACTATATCTTTTCTAGGATGAGCATCTTATTGTGCATCTTGTTGACTTTATTCCTTTTGCATGAGAAACTTCATGATCATGTTATCATAATTTTTAAACCTTATTTCTGTTGATTTTTTTTGACATGCCATGACCAAAAGAAAATCCTTTATTTTGAGGATGCATGTTCAGGTGATTCGTTCAGTGGTGCTAAATATTTCAGATGGCCTTCTATCCCCCTCTCCTAGACTGTGGTGATTTTGTTTTGGCTCTTGTCTTGCACTGAATTAAAAATTTTCATGCAGCTGTTAGCATAAAGATAAAAGGTCAATAAGTGGCAGCAAAAGTAGTACTAATTTAGCCAGGTGACTAAAATGTCTTTTGTTTATGAAAAAAGCAAATCTTCACCTAGTTTATTAAAGTAAATATTAAAATATTTAACCTTGAGTACCAGTTTCCTTGAAAATTGTGAAACCATTTAAAAGGCTAGGGAGAGGATTGTTGTTTGTTTTGTTAAAAAAGGGATGAATTAAATTTGCATAAATTCTGATAAGGCGAAATGAATCTTTTAAATTTGCTGGTTAAAAGTTCAAAAGTCTAGAGCAATATTTCCTGTTGAAATATGGTACCAGGCTTCTAAGTTATTGCTTAAAAGTAGTTTGGTCCATGTTTGGCTCCTTGTGTGGCTGCCATAGAAGTTGAAACAGTTTAGAGACTTTGTTGAACTGCAGTTCATAACTTTTAAGATAATTCTGGGCTTAGAAGAAGAGGGAAAGGTTTTGCTTGAAGCATTTCTTTTTCAGGAACTTGAGAGTTTATCAGAAACCTCACTTTTTGTATCTTCTGCTACCTAGTCACAAGATAATCTTGCTTTAGAGATTTACTGTCTGGTCTCTTTGGAATAAGTGACATTGGAGATTTCTTTAGTTCAAATTGTTAGCTCTTTTGATAAGCAGAATCATGAGAATATTAATAAAAACTTTTGCTGACTTGAATTTTTAAAATATGTTTATAATGGTCTTAGTCCTCTTTAAAACCAGCATTACTGATAAGGTGAAAAGTGGTTGGTTGGTTTGTTTTTTTCTTTAAGCATGTAGTGTTTTTAAGTAGACCTTTTTGTGGATTTATCACTAAAAGGCTTTAGCATTTACTTGCATTGTGCTAATTGTTCTCATTTTGTCTTGCCTTCAGCAATTTAGTTTACCTGCATATATCCAATTCATTAGCTAGAATATCTAGCAGCTAGTTTGGGAAACCAATTAAATCAGATGAAGATGAATAATTGAAGAGTACACGACCAAACAGAAGTGCGAACATTCAACATTTTCTTTTCAGGACTGTTAAGAAATTCAGAGGAGAAAAACAGATCCAGTTTTTGATGACTGTTTTCTAGAGAAGCATGTAAAATAGGGATGTTTTAAAGAAACAAAGACAAAATTTTTGTTTCCAAATGAGAAAACTTTTATGTATTTATTGGAGATTCTATGACACGTGTTCCACTTAAGAAAGCAGTCATTTAATTTCCTGTTCTTACACAGAGAAGTCGTAGATTTGTGTTTCAAGGCTTACATAGGTTGTGATGTGTAGCTGGTGTGAACACGGCCCTCTGAGAATGTTTTGAAAGTTCATGAGAACTTTATAACTGAAGGGGATCAGATAGAACAGTTAAAAAACCCCAGAGTCAACATACCTGGTAGCCAAAGAAGTGTTACAGGTTTATTTAAAAATATCGTGATTTTGGTGTGTGCAGAGCACTGCTGGTGTACATGGGACAGAACGGTAAATGTTGAATTTGTGCATTTATTTTGCTGTGGTAAAGTACATAGTGACGTGACTTCACTGATTTAAAAAAAATATATATTTTTTTTTTTTTAGTACAAATTAGCTGAAATCAGAGCAGAATCTTTGACTAAGAGTTTTTCTTGCTTGCTGTGGCGAAGTACTGAAGTTTCACATTTGTGGAAAAAGTGAGTTTACTGTGCTATAGGATAAAATAGATGGTCCATAGATAATTTTCAGGTTTTGTAATCAATCTTCTGGGTATATGAGATAGAATTAGTATTATGGCTGAGGTTACATTTACCAGATCTGTAGCTGAAAGGGTGAAGCAATGAAAAAGTTTGGAGTAGAAGGAGGAGCTGATCTCTTTAATAGTTGAATTCCATGTCCTAGGAAGAGGACTGCATTTAAAGGGTTTTTTGAGAAAGACTTTTAATATTGTTTTGTACTCAAAGGTGGTGTTCTTGGTGTTTCAACAAGATTGAAATTTTAAGTTAAATCTGGTACGCTGCTGCTTCTTTGCACAGAATTTTTCACTTTTTCCAAATAAACTGTGCTGTTTTGCTGTGTAGTATTAAAACAGCATCTTGTATGTCAGTATGACTGAAGCTGGTGGCTGTTTTATTACTGCTACAAAATACAGCTTCAGTCTACTAAAAGCTCTCATCTGCTTTTTTTCACTGTTATCCTTCCTGGGTTAGCTCGTGTTCCATCTTTTTGTTGGAACTGTCTCCAACTCGTTAACCTCTCCTCCTGCAAATTGCCTTTTGTATGAAAGCTGTTTGGGGATGTAAATTGCAAGTATCCATGGAATTTTGGTATTAAGCTGGATTGACATGCATCTCAAACTTTACAAGTCTCTGTCCAAGTTTATCTGCTGTCATCAGTCTTGTGTTTTATTATGCATACTTCTCTCAAATCATTCTAGGATATATGGTGTGGTAAGTGTTCATGTGTTGGCTTGAGAATTCAAGAACAGAGTTTTTCGAGTTTGGAGAAGTGGTTAGTTCTGTCTTTGTTTAAAATGTTGACCATGTCTAATTCTTGACATATGGTGGGGTTAGAAGCATTTTCTTCAAGAACACAGGGTTAGTGAATCCTCTTTCTTGACAGGTAAATATTTTGCTTACTACCTTTTAGGCAGTAAAAAAGGCTGGAAGTCAGCTGGTATGCCAGAAGGGGCTGAAGAAAGCAGAATCGAAGTGGAATACAAAGCACTGAATTTTCTTGATGTGGCGAGGTGGTGAGCTGAAATTCAGAGGGGGGTAAGAATGAGTCTAGTGGCACGTACAGCTGTGTAGCATCACAGCTAGGTAGGAATACCTTTCTGATCTAAGACTTTCCTTAAACTTCTGTATAGTTTTATTGGATGTTATCTTAGTGTGCAGGAATTGGAGCAGCAAGAAGTTTTATTTTCAGCATTTAGGAAATGATTTTCCTCTTGTTAGCTCTGTTTCAGTAGGCAGGTATGGCTTAGAAGAGAGCAGTGCTCTTGTAGAGAGTCTTTTTGAACAGCCTTCTTAAACAAGCAGAAGTCTGTCTTAAGCTGATGAGAATCCTTGGATGGGTATCAACTTGTTAAAACTTTGAATCAGGTTATGACCTATATTCAGATATTTCTTCCATGTTTTGTGTATATTTCAGTGTTCAGCTAAAGAACTTTGGGGAAAAAATGTTCAATAGGTTGTAGTCAGCAGTAAGGCTGTTGTAAAACCCTTGTCAGAATATTTGGTTGGCTTATGCTTCAGAAAAGTTGAAATTCAGGTGTGATCTATGAAGAATAGATAAGACTTGACTATGCTGCAGATATTGTTTGCTTTACAATGTAACAAGTGAGTAGGAAGGGGTTTCACAATTGCCTTTCTGCTGGTCACTTTGTTTCTCAGGATGTCTGTCATTAAAGATAAGGTTGATTGTGTCTATAGATAGATGCTTGTTTTCTGAAAACCAAAGAAACTTTTTTTTATCAGCTGTTGGTAGTATCCTGTAAATGGAGAAGGTGCTAAAGTACTTGTGACTTGTACCCAGTAGAGGGCAGTTCTGCAGTTATGTCTAATCTAGTATCTTTATACCTCTGAATGGTGAAAAATCTTCTCATATTTGAGTATATATGTTCATGGTTACTTCTTTCTGTGAGTATTACTGATATTTAAAACTAAAATATGTGATCTCAATTTAGAGTATTATTTAAATAGGCAAAAATCTTTAGATATGAATGTGTATTAGAACCTTGTGTCTGGTTACTGCTTCTGCACTTGATGTCCAGAGCACTAAAAGTGACAAAAGTTAGTCCTTGCAAATAAAAATGTGCACCCATAGGAAAGCTAATTATAAAGGATGTGAATATTTAAAGAAAATCTGAATTGACTGTGGCATGAGCATTTGTGGATGCTTGATTTATACAGGGAATTTGTAATATGAAGAGAGTAATTCACTAGCCTTTTTCAGTCAGCATTTTAAATAGTCCATATTTTAAGCCTAACTCATTTTGGTTTTAAAGACCATCAAGGGTGATGGTTCTCGCTGTTTCAGCAATAACACTTGTAACAGTGACATCTTGGGCTTTAGATATCAAAATTGGCATCTCTTGTCAGACTTTGTAATAGGACCCACTCTTAGCATGAAATTTCTTGGAGGGTGAAGGAAACTTTCTAGTTAGTGCATTCCAGGCTGGGAACCAAAGATATTTTAGAGCCACTATAAAGACTGCTTCCCTTAGTTGAAGTACTAGATTTATCTAGTGGAATACCTGTACATTTTGAATCATCCTATTTAGGGAATGGGTTTTTTTAAGTTGTTTCCTTATCAGATTGGCAAAGCAATTTAGGGCAAGTAAGGGCTAGAAATGATCTGAACCCTTCTGATGGAAGAAGAGTCCAAAGCCACTTATTTTTGTGATGTAGTGTTGATCAGACACAATGCTTTTCATTGAGATTCTGTAGTTCAGAGCATCTTTCACAAGTACTCGAGCTATTTGTCTTTTACAGGCCACGAGTCTTGGAGAAGTGTAACTTCATCTGGCTGGACTTGTTTACCAGATTGTTTAACATTTCTGCTCTCATTTGCTTTCTCCAAAATTATTAAAAGTTGATGGCTTGGAAAGCCTGTAAGTCCATTAAAATTTGTCATTGTTTTGATATGCAGGAACTGCTAAGCTTTTGTTGTTTTACCAGTCACTGCCTGCAGTGCTGTACTGTCTGTTTCATTCCGTAGTTGCTAATGGGTACTGGTATAATGCTGTTGATGTCTGGAAACTAGTGGAAGTCTTCTGTAGATTTTTATTTATTTATTTATTTGGTTTTGTTGTTGTTGCCTAGCATTTTAAAGCCTGCTTTGGTTCTTTTTTTTGTGAATAGGTTAGTAATGATGCATTTGTGGTGTTGACAATTTATTGAAAACAAGATAACTTTTTGAAATAGTTCGCTACTTACAAAAGGCTGGAAATTTTGTAGGAAAAGCTGTGACTGTAAAATTGTGGGGATTTTTTTGTTTGTTTTCCAAGAGTTTATTCTTTGGTAACATCTGATCCTCCATTTAATAAATCTGGTTTTAAACAGAAGTTTTAAAGCTAAAAACTGAAAAAGTAGTTTATATTTTTGGGAGTTATAAAGTTTACTACTGTATGGGACAGTATGTAATCTTATAAATAGAATGTGAAGGAGTAGATATCTGAGAGAGTTGTGTCTATCTCTGGGCTCCTTAGTACCAGAAAGAGAGAGACTTGCTGGAGCAAGTCCAGCAGAAGGTTGCAAAAGTGATTCAGGGACTGTAGCATCTTCTGTACAAGGAGAGGCTGAGGCTGTTGGCCTGGGAAAGAGAAGGCTCAGTTCAGCCTGGCTCTGTGTAGTCACATCTTCACGATTCTCCTTGGCTTATAGTCTGCTACCTAGGTTTTTCACTGTAGTTTGTCTCAGCACCTCATTAGACTGGTTAATAAGAAGTTGCCTGAAGTTAATTGTAGTTCTATATATTTTTAAAAAACCCTCGGCATTGTAAAATGCTTTTAATTAAAAGTGTAATATATGTGCTCACTAGATGGCAGCAGATTCCTTAACTAACAGTAAGAGTGAACCATTCTGTAGAAACAATAGGTATTTTGGTATTTTAAAATGCAAATAAACTTTAATACCCTATTTATATTAAAATTAAAATATTAGTTAATATGTTGAATTTGATGCAATGTACAGGTAACATTAGAGCTACTCTGAAAAGGACTTAAGAACATACCTTGTCAGAACTTTCAGGACTGCATATGGAAGATAACATTACTTGAGGCTTGAATTTCATTCTATTTCT
>VYZX01026936.1:0-20923 GCA_013401335.1 Brachypteracias leptosomus
TTCACCCTAGGGGGATGGGAGGCAATAACCCATGTTATGGACACAGCATTAGGTGAAGGACTGCAGATTTGGCATCTGCTGCTTTTGGTCTGACTTTGCTCATAAATAACAGAAGAGTATAACATTTGCATTTTTTTTTTTCTGAGTATCTCGGAAGGATCCAGTTTCTGAGGGTATTTAGGCAGCAAAGCCTGTGGTTAGGCATATAAAAGATTTTTACCTTAACTCCCACTTCAATGATCTTGTAATCATTATGGAACAGCCTAGGAACAGCATATGGGAGCAAGAACTTTTAAAAAGGATTGTTACATATACTGAGAACAGAAGCAAGCAACAAGTAATAGATTCCTCCTCATTACATTTTTCTGTGTTGACACCTACTTTGAGACTGTGGAGTGAGCTCAATCTTGTGGCTGCCCAGCTCCCACAGAGGGGACACTCAGGGCAGGGAGAGAGCAATTAACTGATTCCCCCTTTCCCTCTATGGTGGCCTGTGCTGCCCGCTTCTTCCACTGGCTTCAGCTTAGCATCTTTAAAACTCCAGAAAGGCACTACTGGCTGGCACTGGGATTTTCCTAAGTACCACATCACTTCTTTTTTCCACTGGCAGCCAAACTATTGAATTTTTCCAGTGTAGAAATCTTTATTTTGGGAGTGACGGTGGAGAAAGGTTTATGTGGCCAATAAGCTGCATGTACTCTCACAACAGCTAGTTTTGTTTTTTCCTGCTAGATACATTACTTGATTTACCCTTATTTTTGAGTTCAGTAGTTGTTCTTTCTTCTTTACTCTAAAACTGAACACATCATATCCAAAGACAAATTCTTAAAACTCCTTACTTTAATGTAAATAAAGACATGGATTTGCTTTTCCCCTATGCTTCCTTTTTTCCTTTCTTTTTCATTTTTTTTTTAGAACATTTGAGTAATTCAGATTCAGTCACCAAATAATTGAGGTTGGAAGGAAGTTTCATATGAATGAAGAAAGATTGTTTTGTTTATTCTATTTTCAATGAGTGGGAAAAAATCACACCATTGGAAGTTAATGCTCCTTGCAGTTCTGAATGTATCCAAACATAGAAAGCCCAAGATAAATAATTGCCTGTGTTCCTCACAGGAGGTGTTACAGCATATATGCAGTTTGCCCGGCTATGACAATAAAAGACTAAATTTAGGTATTGCATCCAGTCAAGAATTTTTAATAAATATCTGAAACCCAATTACTCTATGGAGTTCAGATGGGGAAAGAACTATCATTTTCTTAGATCATAAACTTTTACTCCTTTACCTATATCCCAAAAATTCAAAGTTCAAATGCTTCTTCCTATCCTTTTTGTCACTCCTTTGTGTTTAACAAGAGAGAGACACAAAGCAGGTGATCAGCCACATATCATGAGCACGACATGGAATTGCAAATATCATGTATCAATTGCTAACAAAATAGTTTACTGATAATATATTCAGCATTAATGTTAAAAAAAATCTGTAGATCAACATGTTCATAAAAACTGCCCCTAATTGTTTACTCTAGGGCTTTATTTTCCTCATAGTGTAAATGGGCCTGAAAAGAGGATCCTAGAAATGTAACATGGTTTTAGCATAAAGAAGAATCAGCTTATTTGTAAGCAGAATAAAGGCTGGAATGTCTCTTCTGCCTTAAAATATATGGAAAATGTAGTAGGAAATGCCTTTGGAACATTTTGTTGCTTCAGGAAAATCTCCTTTCTCTGTAAAGCTAGAGAAGCTTTCTTGAATATGGTGAAAATAATATCCTATTTTTGTGTTGTTATGAATCAGCTTTAATTATTGCTGCCACATTGTACACTGAAGGTCTTATTCAAAATCTAGTCAAAGTGTTTCATGACAACTTACTAAACTTTGAAGCTAAACTGAGTCAACTGCAGAAAAACATGCTGAGTATAATAACATTTCAAAGAAAAACTTTTTAAGACCAGTACTTGCAGAAATACTCCTTCCTTTTACTAATTGCTTTAGAATAAAAAAGGAAGTATTAATACAGGAAGTATTAGACATCTAAATGGGCTATTAACATGTATTTTAAACCCTAAGTTTCCTCTGCAAGGGAATGTTAATTAAAGGAAAAGAAAAGCAAATTTACAGGGAACCTTAATAATTTCCTTATTTTTACTTTACACTGTCTACCTTCATTTCTCTACTCAGCCTCAGATTTTCAAAGGAAACAAGGTTATTTGCACACTTTCCATCTACAAACATAATAGTAAGTGAGGATTAAACTTCAAACCTCCTTGCAGCCCATTGAAATGACTAGCCTTAGATGAAAAACACCCAGAGGTTCTTAGCAAACTTTTGATCCTAAACATCTGATGCCAGATACTGTTCTCACAAGAAAAAAAGCAATAGTGTCCGAAGCAGACAAATATCATTTGTGGCATCAGCAGCAACAGAGCAGGAGAGCAGCAATGAGCAGTATGTGCATAGCACAGGGACATGTCTGTGCTGGCTGGTACCCAGGGACCTGACTCGGGAGTGCCGTGGCAGCTGGACTGAGCAACAGGAGGCATGGCATTTGGTCAAATTATCAAGGGAATGTAACAGCCATGACATTCTGCCTTCCACTACAAACAATAAATACAGCCACACTCATAACTCAGCTATGACATCTTTATTTCATCTTTATTTCATTGCAAATATGATGTCCAGCCACAGAGCTTGGCTTTGAAAGAAAGGAATAGAAAGTTAGTTTTCAGATTAACTTTCCTTCTATGTGTAGGGTGTGCTCCAACTTATCCAACTTTTATTACAGTGTAGAAATCTACCTCTGACTTAGTAACCCCAGTCTCCCTTTAGAGCTAATAAAGAGCTTCAGACACTTTTAGGGCATCGTTTGTCCAGTCTGTTTTACCAGCCACTAACTTCAACGCAGATGAATTACAGCCCAGAAGTACCTACTTTTCTCAATTAATTAGCAGTAAAGGAAGCCTAGAGTGATTAGCTGAGATGTAGATGTCTATGCATGTATCCCACTCTCTACAGTATCCTGATCAAACTCCTTAAGGCCTTTTTCTACAAGGAAAACTGGTTAAAATCTTTTGTGACAATGGTGTTCACCTAATTTCATGAAGCTGTTTGGGTTAAAAGAAGTAATGTTTTTTTGAGATGGAAAGTAAACTTCTTGAGGTATTTTTATACATTTATTTGCAGCCTAAAGGATGTGCTAGTGTACAAAAATGGAGAAACCTTTTCAAGAAAAGCTCTGAAGTAGACAGTCATGCTCTTTTTTCTTTTTTTTTCATTGAGGAAGAGTTCTGATTCAATCAGAATTCGAAGTTGTCACCAAATTCTTCTTGTTTAGCATTTGTATTATGACTGATTCTGAGAACACATTTTAGGACTCTGTGAAGTGTGAAAGCTTTCTTTTCGCTAGATCTGCTTGTGCAGTTTTAAATTTAAAGGTAAGCTGGAAAACTTGGAAGAACAGTGTGATGGGTTTACCTTGGCTGGGTGCCCGGTGCCCACCCCTAGTCCCTCTANNNCAGCTCAGACAAACCTACTACAAACAGCTTAGTCATCTCACAAAAGAAAAAAAAGTGACTGTGACTGGAAAGGACTCAGACTGTTTAAGAGTTGATTTGATTAGAAGAGACATCTTTCTTGAGTGGTAATTGAAGTTTATAAGTTTCACAGCCAAAGCAATAATCAAACATATGTCCAGAAACAACAACTGTGTCTGCCAGTGTGAGCTTTGTACAGGTTCTTTTTTCCTTTAGGTGTGTTCTAGAGGGAACTTTGTGAATTGCAGTGTCAGAGGATGAAGCCTGGAAATGCTCAAAGTACCACATTTGACTGATGCTAGATTTCAGTGGATTCTCACGAGCTCCCACAGCCTGGGAATCTGAGCATCCCTTTACACATCTGACAAGAATTAAAATGGAAAGCTATGCTATGCATTATACATTCAATACTTATCAGAGAAAATAATCCACATGTTCCTAATTTAGCTGTGAGCGTACTTCAGTCAAGAGAAAAGAGCAAGGATGTTATTAAGCCCTCAATTTTAACTAAAACACATAGGGAGTGCTTTCCTCTGCAGAGTGTGAACCACTTTCTATGACTGCCAGAGTTTCACTCAATAAAGCCCTACTATTGGAACTCAGACTGTGGCATTTGTCTTAATATCTTCTACTCATCTCTTGCAGTACATTACAATTGTGGATTCTGCTTGTGAATTTCTCCTATACTGGTGACTAACATTTGTGACCCTCAGTGAACTTGGGCTATGAGACAAAAATGTTCTGCAGACCTTTCTGTTTCCCTGGGATTGATGGAGATGTAATCTGACAATTCTGTTGGCTTCTCCACAGCCCGCAGCATTAGATTTGTCTAATTGTTGAGAGCTGGAAGGGAGGTGAGCTTACCCCATCAGGCACAGATAGTAAATGAGGAGATTACTGATACCTTTTTCTATCTCCCTTTCTTGGAAACACCAGAATCAAATGATGTGATTTTCATAAGTTTGACCAAATGTAACTTCTCTGTATCCCTCTGCTCTTTGCCTGTACCTACTTTGCCTAAATTGAGGAGTTTCCCATAGTTTAGCATTGATGACCTAGTAAAGAGTCACAAAAATAGCACTTAGTCAACAGTTATCACAGTATACACCACCCATGACGACTTTGCCACCTGAAAGTCCATGGTGTTGAGGGTAGGCAGGGATCTTCAGATTAACCCTGCTCAACTCTGTGGCGGGAGATCAATGGACAACGCGTACACGGACTAATATAATCCAAGCATTGCCGTTTATTGCCCGAAGCTCACTCATTATATACCCACCAGCGCTAACCGCGCGCTGGAAGCACCACTCTAATTGGTAACCAACTCTGCCAGGCGCTAAGCAACATCTCCTGATTGGCCAGGTACTGCTCTCAAGGCGCCTCCCTTGGTTCCACCTTCTGCCTCCATTTTCTTGCTGCTTCACTCCTGTGTCACGTGCCACACGTGGCTGTCCCCGTGTGTCCTTGTTTACATCTTCCCTGTAGCCATCCTTACTGGCGCCGCCAAGTCTGGGTTTGCTCACATGCCCATTCTTATGGAGATACCTCTCCACACAACTCTTTTCTCCAGGGGAAAGAAAAGACTTTTACTATCTCCACCAGATTTCAGGAGAAAATTTCTTGTTGACCCCAAATCTGATATGTAGTGTGACACTTCATGTAAGCAAGCCAAGTAACTTCTTTAAGCATCTATCTCCCTTTATCTTTGTGGCTGAACATTCCTTGCTCACAAATTTTATAATGTATGATTTGGTACATGAAAAAGCCTGTCATTTCTGTTAACTTTTTAAAAATCTTTTTAATTGAATGACATTTGAACAGTTTGCTGAGCCTAAAAGAAAAGACCATGCAGGTATTTTATACAAGATATCTGTCATCTTCTTGACAAGCAGATGTTAATTTATACTCATTTTTTGCATATGATATATTAACATTTTTCATGAATGTCATAATCAGGATCCATTATTTCATTCTCTGCAACAGCTTTTTTTGCTTGGTATTCTTCAGTAAGTCATCTAGACACAAAACGTATGGGATCTCCTTTTCCAGAAGCCAAGTCAGCATTCCATCAGGTTTTGTTTTTGTCTTTGTTTTTGTTTTTCCAATTGAAAATAGGAAAAGTACAGATAGAAAGGGAAATAAAGAATGGAAAAATTAACACCATAGAAATATCTTAGAAGAGCCCAGTGCTTTCAGAAGTAGCGTAGTTATCTAAAACTGAATATTAGCTATATACAGTGTTCTTGTGTAAGTGAAACAAGTGTCACAAGAATTGTCAAGGGAAACACTAAAATTGGGGTTGTTTTTTTTTTTTGTAGAAGTGCTAAGGATCTTTGTATCCACAACATCCAGTCCTATTTATTGCCTCTTTTACTTCAGATGAATTATTTATCTCCAGCTCTTCTCTTTCTGGGTAAAGCATCTGTATGCTATATCTGTGTTTACTGTACACAGAATAAACATCCTTTTTTCAGGATGCCACCAAAACATATACTTGTGACCTTTAATTTCTTTCTTTTTCTTGCCACATATACCTAGCTGCATTAAAATTCTGATAGTTTGTTATATTTACTTCCGCCTACATCCAGATTTTCACCTCTACCACTCCTTATTACAGTGTTTATTTAGGGTTTTGAACATAAATATTCTGTTCCAAACATTTTCAGTCTGTTCAGAATTTATTCCTGATTATCATTATTATTTTTAAAAAGAAATATGGATAATAGTCTTGAGGTGGGACTGAAGAATGAATATGGTAAAATGGAGTAGTAAAAACAAGCTAACTCTATGCTTGTGTGTGTTCTGAAATAATGGTAAGTAGATGCACAAAGCTTCATGAGTCATCATCACTGGAAAACGGCAAGAAGCAGGTTGGAACAACACAGATAAAACCAGGAAAGCTCAAGTGAATGCTTTACATAGGATGTCCTTCCTGAACTGAATCACCATTGGAGACCTTTAAGTGCTACTTAATTTTTAATATTAAAGAATAATGATCAATGAACATATTCATAAAATCACATAATCATAGAATAGTTTAGGTTGGAAAGGATCTTTAAAGCTCATCTAGTCCATGGGCAAGGACATCTTTCACCAGACCAGGTTTCTAAAAGCAACATTCAACCTGACCTTGAACATTTCCAATAATGCAAAATACACAACTTCTCTGGGCAACCTGTTCCAGTATCTTATCACCTGCGCCACCACAGTTGTGGTCTGTACCACCACAATTGTAAACAACTTCTTCCTATATTAAATCAAAACCTACCCTCTTTCAGTTTAAAACAATTGTCACTTGTCCTGTCACTACAGGGCTTGGTGAAAACTCCTTATCTTTCTTATAAGCCCCCTTTAAGTATAGAAAGGCCACAATAAGGTCTCACTGGAACCTTCTCTTCTCCAGGCTGAACAACCACAACTCTCTCAGCCTTTCTTCACAGGCAAGATGTTATAGTTCTTTGATCATTTTTGTGGCCCTCCTCTGGATCCATTCTAACAGGTCTATGTCTTTCTTGTACTGTAGATCCAAGAGCTGGACACAGTACCCAAAGCAGGGTCTCACAAGAGTGAGGAGGGAAAATAACCTCTCTTGAAATGCTGACCATACTTCTTTCTATGCAGCCCCGGATACAGCTGGCTTTCTGGTCTGCAAGCACCCATTGCCAGATCGTACACAATTTTGCATCCACTGGTATGCTCACATCTTCTTTGCAGAGCTGCTCTCAATCACTTCATCCCCAAGTCTGCATGGGCATTGAAGATTGCCCCAACCCATGTCCAGGACTTTGCATGTGGCCTTCTTAAACTTCAGAAGATTCACATGGGCCCACTCCTCAACTCTGTTAAGATCTCTCTTGATGGCATTCCTTCTCTCAAGAAAATCAACTGCATCAGTCAGCTTGGTGTCATCTGCAAACTTGCTGAGGGTGCACTCAGTCCCACTGTAATATGTAATTAATGAAGATGTTAAATAACACTGGTTCCAGTAAGGACACTTGAAGGACACCACTTGTTACTGGTTTTCACTTGGTCATTGAGCCATTGACTGTAACCCTTTGGGCATGGTCATCCAGCTAATTCTTTATCCATCTACAGTCTATCTGTTAAAGGCATATCTTTCCAATTGAACTGCAAGAATGTTGTGGAGGATTGTGTCAAAAGCCTTACAGAGGTCCAGGTGGATGACTTCTGTAGCTCTTCCACTGTCCACTGATGCAGTCACTGTATATTAAAATTGATTCTTTTCTTGCTTGCAGAAGTATGTGTCAGGAGTACCTCTAAGGCAATACACTGAGTTACCCTGATGTGATTGGGGTCAGTAAAATCTGTCCTCAATTTACAAAGCACAATGGATTCCTTTACTCCTTGTTGCAACTTTAAACAGGAGGAGTACACTGAATCATAACATAATGCACTTTGTAGAACAGACTTTCTTTATGGGATGTTTCAATAAAGTAAAATAGCTATCAAAATAATTTTGATGAATGGACTGTCATGGTCCAAGTGAGCAATTTTGCCATACAAAATACCGATGTGATAACATAAAAATATTTTTCAGGAAAATACCAATTGTGTCAACATTTTCTACAAGTTATCACTGAGACATTTCATTTTTACCTCAGTGAAATATTTTGTTTCAGCTTTGATATATTATACTAGATACATTTTTAAAACAGGATTTTAAAACACATTTCAAATCCACAAGAGAGAAATTCAATTTTTCAAATAGTTGTACAATGGAGATATAATCTAGGGTGCATACTTACTCAGCTCACAGTTGAGTAGTTGCTCACAGTAGAAAGCTAAGATGCTCAGTGTTCCTGTAACCATGTTCATATATTTCAGATATTTTAATCCAGGAAACAGGGAGAGAGATGATGTTCTAGCTAACACAGGTGAAGCAGTATTTCAAAACTTCTGAAACAATCAGTTGCAAAAATATAGTCTTTTTAAAAAGGATGAAAGGGTATTTCATATTTTAAGGAGCTTTTGAAGATCCCAAGTGAAATTTTTGGTATTTGAATCTGATTGTTTCTGTTTCTAATAGCTTTTGGATATACCTGGGATCTTCTTTTGGGTTGCTGATGCCTTTCAATCCATTGATACAGCGTTAAACTGTTAGTTTGAGAGTGGATTTATTTGTTAACGTTTTGAGGAGGTACAGAGCTCATGATTTCCACCCATGAAAATCTCCAGCCCTTTTAACTGTAAGAAATGGAGGTATTAACTACATCTCTTACGGTCTGGGGAATTGCAGAGGGGACTTGGAGATGTATGTGAACCTCTGAAGGGACTGTAAGTGATGCATGTCCACATAGTTCACAGTACACATGGGAAGGAAAGAAGATGCTTTCAGTGAGAGACCCTGTGAGAAGAAGCAAGATTGAAGGTTGAGTCCCAACAGTCTGGCATTTTACTATCCATAAACATTGTTGGTGCAGGAGAGCAAGAGGACAAAAAAAAAACAACCCACAGAACAACAAAAAAAATACAGACAGGAAATGGAAGCATTGAGGTGTGCCCTTGACACAACAAATGCAAATAGCCCAGTACAAATGAAACACTTGGCAGGTGGCAAAGAGGTGGCCTTCAACATGGTAGCTGATGCAGTCATATGCAATACCTTAAAGTAACAACAGCAGATGTCACTGGGAAAATCTAGGTTGCTGTTAATACTGGTAAAAAGGAGGGGAGACCTTGAATGTATCCTTAACATGCTAGTCTGTTCCTTTAATAGGTAATTGTTCTAGGACTTCTCAGAATGCTGAACTCCCCTCCAGAAGCTTTTTGCTGTGCTAATTCTGTAACTGCAAGAGCTGGAAGCAGGACTGGTGATGAGCTAGTGTAATACATTTTTAAACAAGCTCTTGTAAAGTGAGGTGGCTGGAAAGCAACTGCAGAGGGTTTACAGAATTGTTTTCAGCCACACTGACTTAGCAGCTAATGGAGATGTTTCCTTGATGGCTCTTTGGAGTTGGTGCAGCTGGGACAAAAATTAACTGGAGTAAAAGGAATTCAATTTATTTTGTCATTAAATTTTATGTTGACAGATGATTTTCAAATGCTGCAGTAGACTTCATGATTATAAAATGTGAAATGTGTATCTTTGATTCATAAACTAATCAGTATGGGATTTTTTGTAATCTTCGTCTAAGAAATCTTCCTCATGGCTACATCTACCAGAAAACATATAAGCATAATCCATTGTTATTTAAATGTAGAAAAATGCTGAGGTTGTCAGTTAAAATGCAGACGAGAATTTGTATTGACATTCAAATAACAGTTTAATACATTTTTAAAAAGATTAAGCAAGCTACTTTTAGTAGGTACTTGTTTTGGATGGTTCTTTCCAATGCATTTGCTGCTTTCCTTGGACATGTGAGCAATATTTTTATTGGCTCAAGCACAGAACAGCTGGCTGATCCACAAAAATTTTATAAAGCCATGAATGAATTATTCTGCTTGTCCTAAACATATAAAATAAACCCATCCACTACAGTAAACAACCCAGGATTTTTGTTTATCTTGCACATTTTAGAAGAGATATTTTCTAGAGTAAAAATGAAAGACATTTAGGAAAGTTTTATTGATATTGCCCCAATCTGTTCCTTTCACCTGTCTGAGTTTTGGCTCACTAAGAGCCACAGTAATTTAGGTAAAGCAAATTCAGACTCCTACGAAAAAGGAGTATCACTTTACAGTGCATTTTCTGCTGTGGATCATGGTCCTGGGTGATGGTGCTCTCCCAAGTCACTGAAAAGCAGGACTGCGAGACCTATGACTACAGCCCACTTGTACAAAACTCCTTTTTTTTTTTTTTTTTTTTTTTTTTTTTTTTTTTTTTTTTGTGGGCCAGGAATAAAAAATCTACTAACTGTCAATATTTGCACTCTATTGCTGTACTATAATGATAAATCTATTTTGTGGACGATATTTCCCTCTCTGACAGTGTTGCCCTGGCATGTTTTCTTTCCAACTTTACCAAGTGATTTCCATCTCCTCTATAGATAAGATCATCATAGAGTTTCCGTAATTAGACCACCCTATTCCTTTGTTTCTTCTTCATTTTAACGCTGAGCTTGGGTTTCATTGACATTCCAGCTGGCTTCAGGAGCAGCTAGCAGAGGGGAATGTGCCCAAATATTTGTTGCTTTTCTCCTTTTCCTGGCAGAACTGATGCTAGTGATGGTTCGACGCAATTTGGCACACTTGCCCTAGGGCAGCTTAGAGGTCATTTATGCATGGGAGATTTATTCCTGGAAAGTTCAGATCTGTCTGGACATAGGGCAGGTGTGTGCTCTGCATGTGTGTGAGTAATCACTCATTTGTATGGCAAATGGTGTACATACAAGGTAGTCTGTTGAAGAGCTGATGTTGTGCTTCTTATATCTCAGGGATTTTATGGTCTGTGGAAAATCTAGGCAGAGATAGATGCTAATAAGTGGTCCTTAATGCAAGGCTGGACTGCACACAAGGCTGGGAACCCAGTATTGCATGGCCTTGCAGGTTTTCTTGGACCTCAAATGATGATAGGATGGAGGACATTGGATAGAGGTTGGGATTCCTATTTTTTGGGGAAGGGTTTCTTTGAAATTGGACATCCTGATACTATAGGCATACTATGTATACTTAATGTCCTTGAGACACTAGCTTAGACAGGAGCTCACAACTTGGAACTGGCGTGCCTTTGGCTTCTTTGTGCAGAAACCAAAAGCCATCTCATCAAGTATTCACAGACTTTGTCTTTCTACATCCTGCCAAAAAGAGCTTAAGATTCAGCATGACAAATCATATGGCAATAGCCACAGCACCCAAGGTATAATCTAATTGAATTAATGTACAAAAATCCTTTAAAGTTAGTTCACTTTTTGTGATCCACACAAAATGCAGTGCTGCTAACAAATGGCCTTTTTAATTTTTTTCTACCGGAATCAGGGGCAAGGTCCAAGGACTGGTTGAACAGTTGGTTGTGCTCCCCTGATATGACCACTCCATACTGCTCCCTTTCTCACTGGTAAATTATGAAGATCTCTGTTCAGTGGGTCTGCTGTTCCCAAACAGCCCTGTATCTCTGTGGGATGAGGAGACCAATTCCTCATAGCTATTAAGAAAATCTCTGAGACAAGCCTATTTATCCCCAGTTCTTTAAATTGCTATGGTATCTGTGAGAAGATCAGCAGAGACTGTGGAACTCACCCATACTTCCTCTATTTTCTCTGTCCCAGCGTTACTGAGATCTTCTGTTATGTTTTTCAGATGCAATGTTTTTATGCTGGAAGAGCCAGTAATGGCCAGGGGAACAAGTAGTCACATGCAGTTTGCTTGTTTTTACTGTGTCATTTGCCCAAGATACACAGTAAATAAGCAAGAATTTGGTCTTATACCAGACCAATAAGAGCTTTGATAGATAAAGTTTTTTCCTCATTACTTGTCCTCAAAATGTCTGAGCTGTCAACCTTTCCCACAAAGGTGAATTAATACTTGTTTTAATGAAGGTTTCCTTCAATTCTAACTTTTCTTATGTGCATAAGCTGTGGCAGTTGGTGTGAGAACTACTTACTTATTAGTTTCCTAAAAGTAAATCCCAGTTACGCTCTTATTAGTCTGTAGATTTCTTGGAGTTAGAAAAGGTGTTGTACAGAAGCTGCCAGTGTGAAAGTTTTAACTGTCCCACCTTTGCACGAAGTCTTTAGAAAGATTATGTGTTGTTACCAGAAGGGATGAAACAAAATAAATTGTAGTAATAAGAAACTGGAGAAGAACATGATAAATCAGATTTTTTTATTACTATACTTTAAGAAGGAGAGCCAAGATACAATGCCTGTATGTATGTTTGGACAATTTATTCTTGCAAGAATCTGAAATCAAAGTAGATTCTGTCCCACAAACAGTCACATCCTACAGATCCTTTTGTCCTTCAGTAGAAAGAAAAAACACTATATTTTTTAAACATTGGCTAAGTATTTCAAAGAGGAAGAATCTGACTCCTCTGTAAATTTTCATGATTTAAGTTAACAAAGTAGTATTTCCATCCATAGTTCAATTTGATTAGTTTGATTACCTGCTTTGAATATCCAGTGCTTTGAAAATTTGGACATATTCATCATGTCTCTACTATGACCTTGCTTTCTGCTGTGGAAAAAAAAAAAAAGTCTGATCTTTAATTAGCTTCCAGAACTTATGTAGCAGCTTGGCTTATGCTAATTTGTGTATTTGTTCATCTTTTTAATAAAATCCTTATTTATTCTAATCTATTTGAAATTTACTTGGCAAATGACAAAGGTACAGGTAATCTCCTACAAACAATTTGCTTACTTGCCTCCACTTCCTAAAATAGTTCTATACTTTTCTCAGACTGTCTCAATGACACAAAAATGTCCTTCTAGTGTAGTGTTCCAATACTGTAGCAATCCTTTATACAAACTACGAAATGCAACTTTCCCAGTTTCCTTTGTTTCCTGGGAAATTTTCTGGATGTTATTTATGGCTCCATTTCTTCAGGATATTTTGCCATTCTAGGCTGGGACTACTGCAGACCTCTCCAGAAAGAGACCCTAGGAATATGCTGGATGTTGCCTTAATCTTTGTGTCTGCTCTGTTCTGTAGTTTGTTTTGACTGGCCTCCTTTTGTCTTCAACTTTTCAACTTGAGTTTCTTTACTTTTCTTTCTGAATCTTCATTATTTCCTCCATTCAGAGTCAAAGGAGCATTTGCTCTAGGTCAGGTTTTCCTCACTGTAAGCCAAGTCACACCTCCTACCCCCAACATATATACATTTTTTTTTAATCTAAGAAGGATTTTCAGAATTCTCAAATATAATTTTTCCAAACTGCGTTTCTTGGGTTATCCATATTCCTATAAAAAATCACCTAAGAAATAAGATGAGTATTTTCTCTATAAAACAGAGGTATATTAATTGATAGCTATGGCAAACAGTGTTTTGTTTACAAAAACACAGTAGCAGAGTAGTAAATTACAACAAAACCTTGTAATGACCTCCACTTTCATGTTTATTTTATTGTCAAAATTTGCAAGTCAATAAATATACAGCATACATTTTATCAGTGGAGAGAGGCATACTAGGCTTTCAGCTCTCTCTCCCTCTTAGGACTGTAAACAGCTTAAAGCTGTCACAGTGAGGTAGACACTTGTGAAGAAGGATTTAGTTAAGTAGTACTTAAAGGTTAATGAATTTTACCCAGAAACTGAGTAATCTTTTGGACTAACACTGAATGGTGTATCTGTCTCAGTAACTTGCTGCATAGTTAGATTATCAGGATGCCTATATTACAGCTACCTAAATAATACCTTTATTCCTCTCTGCTTTTTCTCCCTTACATTTCCATCAAAACCACCTAATTACAGGCAGAAAATATGTATTAAAATGACCTTTACATTTTATATTTTGTAACTAAAGTTAATGTGAATCTTTCCATTTACTTCAGAGGACTTTGTATCTAGCCCTAGAGATGTTTTTTTAGAATTGTCTTGTACCTCTTGGTTTCTTCTGCTGAGATGATTGCCTAACTGTGAAATTGTAACTCAGGAAACCTTGGGGGGAAAAAAAAAAAAAAGGCAAAAAACCCCAAGTCCTATCAAGGATCACACTGAAACCTTCTCATAATGGGATACATCAAAACAATATTTCTCAGACTGTATACAGTTTATGTCTTGAAAGCATGATATTTCATCATAAGTCCTGACTCCTCAGGTAAATTTCAGAGTTATTAGAGTTTACAGGAAACAGAAATTCTGTTCCGTGAAAAATGTTATCTTATCAAAAGTGTCTTGTAGTTTTACTGGAATTTATTCTCCAATTAGCCAGTGCAGCAGTCTTTCCCTTTCTTTCCCAGTCATTTCCAGCTGATAAACTAATGTCTTCTAACAGAAGGTTTTGCCTTAAGTCCCAGCATATGGCTTGCATTTTGTGCTATTGTATTTTGGTATTTGCAACGTTTAATCCTGGACCTGAATGTAACTCATTTCTTCCTGTCCAACAAGCAAATCTTTTTCATTGATTGTTTTCTGGTAACTTTCCACCACCAGCAACACTTTTCTACTTTTTATCTCAACCCATGAAAATAAAAACTTAAATCTGTTCTATCAGTGACACCCAAGGAATTCCATGAGTTAACTCTGTCCCTCATTTCTAAGGCTTTAACTTCTAAGAAGACTTATCTTCCCATTCATCAGCTTATTACTCACTTTATGAGCCTTTTGCAAATTCCACTGCTTTTCAATTAAATAATTTCTCAAATAAGCCCATAGTTAAATAACTTAATAAAATCCAGTTTATGCAGTCTTTCTGGACTTCATCTACCTCTAAAAAAAAAAGATTGTTATTAAAATGTCAGACTGACCTGGCATGCTCTAGCTTAGGTGAACATATATTGCATTATATTTTACTTTTACTTGTTCTATTTTTTTCACTTTTTAATTTCTAAATAGTTATGGTCTTAATGAGGTTGCATTAATGCACACTTCACACATCCTTTCTTTCTTGTATTAGTAGGTTTGGTATTTTTTCAACCATACAACACAAGTTTAGGTCTATAATTCAATGTGTCAGCTCACTCAGAATTTGGGATAGAGGTTATCTAATTTCCCTGATATAAAATGAAAGCAAACCTTCTGTGAAATGAAGTGTGTGTAAAGAAGTGTGGAAAATATATATAAAAAAGACCAGATGCTAAAAAAAAAAAGCCCCAGAGAATATGGTGCTGGAAAGAACCTTTCTCCTATAAACCTTGGTGTCCAAGGTAACTGCCCTAACTCTGGCTGTTCTGGGATTGCCTCAGTTTTGACAAAGTGACATTTTTCACCTGTTTTAGAATAACTCAGGAGTAATGCATTAAATACTCCTAAGATGTTCAGAGTAAATGTTGTGAATAGATGCTGGTCAGGCCTCTGTAGCCAAGTCATCTAAATATGATCAAGCATGCTGCAAAGATTTATGGGGTTTTTTGTCAACCTGCATATGGAAGTGGAAAAGATGGTCATTAGGATCTTCAGTGAGAAGAAATATGTGAAATGAAGTAATTATGCCAAAATAAAGTCACTCTTCCAGACAAACCTGGCAACAAACAACCCTCCCCAAAAGTCTTTTCCTTCTATTGTAATTGTGCTACATACCAGATTTCAGGATTATAGAAATTTCTGCTTTTGTACTGAGCTTCTGTGGTTCTGAATCCCTCTTATAGGAACTGCTTTTTTCACGACTCCCAGTGTTGATAATGATATACACCATATTAGTAGGTTGTCTTAAGATGGGGCAATCTGTTTACGTTGAAATGTCATTCAAAAGAAAACCTGAAATTTTTAAATGTCGTGATTAAATCAGAGATTAAGGAGAAAAATCAACACTGTTTGTAGGCCAACAAAAGGAACAACTCCTGAGAAATTTTCCATTGCAATTAAAGCTTCTTCAACATGTTTGAGTGGAGTTAAGCAAATCTCCCCTTTAACTCAGCTGGTTTCATAATAACATGATGCTCATCTTCATCAGGAGAAAGAGAATTCTGTTCTTTTCCACTCTGGCTGATTCACCTCCTGATTTTTAGCAGAACTTTATGCCTATATTATTCAGTTTAGTAGTGACTGTTCACAACATTCAATGTGAAACCTGTGGAACCATAAAATTCATCTCTGACACTTTGTTGCCAAACTTCTGTCATACCACTGCAACATCCCTGCAACTCTTTCATTCAAAACAAATATTGTTGTTTATCTAATTTTAAAAAATGTTTAAAGAATTTTAGGTAAATTAAGACGTTCCATCCTGGGGTGTATTAGAAGGGGTGTGGTTAGTAGGTGGAGAGAGGTTCTCCTCCCCCTCTACTCCATCCTGGTGAGATCNGGGGTTAAATAACATTTTCTGCTTTTGCAGAGCTTTCCTAGGTGATGGTGAATATGCTGTACAGAAAATTGTAACATACATTTCCCAAAGATCAGCATGCAGTGCAGTATTAGATAACAAACATTAAAAAGAGAGCATATACTAGAAGTGGGCTGTTTCACTAAATGTTCTCAACAATTCTGTACATGTTTTAATTTCTTAGTTTTTCCTCTTTGTTAAACTTAATTCACTTTCTCATTCTTGTACGTGAAAGATGAGTTGAATATTTCACTTTAATTAGGCACTGGCATGATGTCATGTTTAATTAGTTCAGCCTCCCACAGAGTCATGATTGTGCAGAGTGTTTTAAACTGTTACTAATATTCTATGATCCATTTAGTTCTGCAATTTTTTTAATGAAAGTCCTAGTACAAGAACTCACATTTGGTTGGAGTATTTTTGGAAATAGGAGATTTAAACAGGAGCTTTGGTTACTGCACTTTTGTGCTTCTTAATGGGACAAAGTTCTCAGTAAAACAAAGCAAAAACTCTATTCAGTCCAATCATGCATTTACCTATGAATATTTTAGGCTGTTTTATTACTTCCATTGGATTAAGGTCAAGTATCTGCTCCCAATAAGTAAAGAATATGAAGAGTTTAACAAAATATAAAATAAACACAAAATATTATTTTCAAGTGGGTGGTAACTGGTGGAAAATCAAGCAAACAAAACACGAGGTTCTTCATAGGATGAGAAGTATGAGAGGGAATTCTGCACAAAAATAGACTTCTTGATTTGTCTCTTCCCTAGTTAGTGTTGGAAGGCAGTGCTCTGGAATGTCAGGGCACTCATACAGTGCAAACTGGGCTACTTAAGAGAATAAGGTGGAAATTTTATGAATTTTGGCAGGTTGCTCTTACTTTGCACAGAGGTAGCATAAGAGAGAGTGTACTCATTTGAATTAAATTGCTCATTCTTTCAATTGTGATATAAATATAATTTTAGAAACTGTTTTGTATTCATATGTTAACTTATATGACCAGAAATCCCATCAAACCAGCTGTCTCTTGTAGTCTAAGCTTGTGCTTAGAAGTGAAAAATGCTTAGCTCCTTTCATCTTGTTTATCCTCCACATCTGTAAATGTTTTGGATGGGAGGACACTGCTGAAATATAAATAATACCTGCTTTGCTCAAGCTACTGAGGTTCTATCTCTATCAGGTAAACTTTCAAAAAAATAAGAAGCAGTGACAAGGGACCACAGCCCAATCGAAAGGGATTATGAAGGACTAGAGACAGGTCCTTTGTTTATCTCCAGAAATGTTGCTGGTGCCTGGGGTTGTCCTGCTTTCAATACCGGACAAATTCTAGAAAAGAGTTACTTCCAGGCCTCCATGTTGGTGTCCACAACCAGTTGTTCACTACCTGAGAAAAATGGTCAACTTTCACAGGCTTCACTGTAGAGCCCCATTATCATTATATCTAAAAGGCTACAAATTTCAACAAGAATCAACTGCCATGTTACAGCTTTGAAGATTAAACTAGGCACATGACCTAGTTGCTATGGAAACCTCTCTGGAATAAAATGGAAAGTGAGGGGAGGGAACACTGATGAGTACTAATTTACAGAAATAAGAACATTAAGTATCTTTGATTTGTGGCAATTGATACCACCTCCCTGTTTTATTTATTAGCAAATGGTTGAAAGGAAATAACTCTTAATTTGCTCCCTGGAAAAAAATACATCCACAATTGTTACTTTATAGTTATGGTCCATTAGTCATATTAACTTCACTAATGCAAGAAAGTTTATTATTGTACTGAGCAACAGACACAACACGGTATAAGCACTCTCAGTATGGATGTTACTGTTGTGATCCCTTAGAAGCCACATAACAGTGTGTGGTGATTTAACCTTGGCTGGCTGCCGGGTACCCACCCAGCTGCTCTCTCACTCACTCTCCTCAGCAGGACAGGGATAGAAAACAAGATGAAAAGCCCATGTATAGGACAAGGACATGGAGGCTTCGCTGACTTAGCTGAGGAGACTAGCTCCCGTGGCAGGTAAGCCCACACCGGGGAAGGGATTTGAGGCAAAAAGTGCCAGCAAAAGAGGGCTTTTTGAAGCCGGGAGAAGCGGCTTCCCTGCTTGTGAGCAGGCTGCTGAGGCGGCATGGGTGGAGCCAGCACCACAGGCAGCAGAACTTATACGAGGTGTAAACACCTCTTAATGAGGTGTTAACAACCCAACAGCCACTTGCTGAGACCACACCCTCCCCCATAAAAGATGCCTTGAGGGAAGCAGCGATTTAGTCGCTCTGCACCAAGCAGACAAGCAGCGAGTGGGTGTACCTGGGGCGTTGCAGAGAAAGTGTACCTACTGAAAAGCAGAGAAAGGGGATGTGCCACACAGAGGTAAGTTCAGTTGGTAATAACTCATTATAGGGTTTATTCCATTAGTGGACATCGCTCTATCAGAGGAACTAGCCATAGTGATCGAACGTCCAAAAGCCAACGCCAGAAGTGTGGGAACACAGATGTGGCTGTCACGCAAGCGCGCAGCTGTGCAGGTCTCCGGCTGCAGGGAGAGCCTTGGCCTGTCACTTGTACCAGAGGGCGGCAGAGGCAACATTTGTGTCCGTTGCGACCAGGTGAATGATCTGCTCAGCCTGGTGGTAATGCTAAAGGAGGTAGTAGAAAGGTTAAGGACTATCAGGGAGTGTGAGAGGGTGATAGATTGGTGGAGTCACTCCCTAAGGCAAAGGCAGAGTGTGGAGGCTTCACAAGAACCGCAGGATCCCCTCNTGCCGGGTACCCACCCAGCTGCTCTCTCACTCACTCTCCTCAGCAGGACAGGGATAGAAAACAAGATGAAAAGCCCATGTATAGGACAAGGACATGGAGGCTTCGCTGACTTAGCTGAGGAGACTAGCTCCCGTGGCAGGTAAGCCCACACCGGGGAAGGGATTTGAGGCAAAAAGTGCCAGCAAAAGAGGGCTTTTTGAAGCCGGGAGAAGCGGCTTCCCTGCTTGTGAGCAGGCTGCTGAGGCGGCATGGGTGGAGCCAGCACCACAGGCAGCAGAACTTATACGAGGTGTAAACACCTCTTAATGAGGTGTTAACAACCCAACAGCCACTTGCTGAGACCACACCCTCCCCCATAAAAGATGCCTTGAGGGAAGCAGCGATTTAGTCGCTCTGCACCAAGCAGACAAGCAGCGAGTGGGTGTACCTGGGGCGTTGCAGAGAAAGTGTACCTACTGAAAAGCAGAGAAAGGGGATGTGCCACACAGAGGTAAGTTCAGTTGGTAATAACTCATTATAGGGTTTATTCCATTAGTGGACATCGCTCTATCAGAGGAACTAGCCATAGTGATCGAACGTCCAAAAGCCAACGCCAGAAGTGTGGGAACACAGATGTGGCTGTCACGCAAGCGCGCAGCTGTGCAGGTCTCCGGCTGCAGGGAGAGCCTTGGCCTGTCACTTGTACCAGAGGGCGGCAGAGGCAACATTTGTGTCCGTTGCGACCAGGTGAATGATCTGCTCAGCCTGGTGGTAATGCTAAAGGAGGTAGTAGAAAGGTTAAGGACTATCAGGGAGTGTGAGAGGGTGATAGATTGGTGGAGTCACTCCCTAAGGCAAAGGCAGAGTGTGGAGGCTTCACAAGAACCGCAGGATCCCCTCCCCTCTTGCCATCAGGCAGAAGGAGGGGACCAAAGAGACGGGCGGGGAATGGAAGCAGGTCCCTGCTCGGGAAGGCAGGCAATTCCCCTCCCAGCCTCCCTCACCTTCCCAGATCCTCTTGCAGAACAGGTAGGGGGGTCCTGCAAGAGGAACTGACTGATGGAGAGGTGGATAGTTCACCCAGGTCAGAAATGCCACCAAGACCAAGTCACCCTAGGCCAAGCGTCAAAACTGGCTCTAAAAAGAAAACCAGACACATTGTTGCTGTGGGTGACTCCCTCCTGAGGGGAACAGAGGGCCCAATTTGCTGTTCGGATCCACCTAATAGAGAAGTCTATTTCCTCCCTGGGGCACGGGTTAAGGATGTGTTAGGCAAACTCCCCACCCTCGTGAAACCTTTAGATTATTATCAGCTTTTGGTATTTCAGGTGGGTAGTGATGAAGTCACTACTAGAAGACCAAAATCAACTAAGAGAGATTTTAGGGCCCTGAGGCAGTTACTTAAGGGATGAGGAGCACAGGTTGTATTCTCTTCTATCCCTCCAGTGGCAGGAATGAATCAGGGAATTAACAGGAAAAGCCATCAGATTAATTCATGGCTCTGGGACTGGTTATCAGCAGGGCTCTGGGTTTTTTGAGCATGGGTTGATATACAAGACACCTGGCTTGTTGGCAACAAATGGAATGCACCTGTCCCAGAGGGGAAAAGGAATAGAACAAGAGAAAATGGCCTGAAGTTGCACCAGGGGAGGTTCAGGAAGAATTTCTTACTGAAAGGGTTGTCAGGTATTGGAAAAACTTGCCCAGGGAGGTGCTGGAGTCACCATTCCTGGAGGTGTTTAAGAGATGGGTAGATGTTGCACTTAGGGAC
>VYZX01026936.1:21286-71233 GCA_013401335.1 Brachypteracias leptosomus
TAAGGACTATCAGGGAGTGTGAGAGGGTGATAGATTGGTGGAGTCACTCCCTAAGGCAAAGGCAGAGTGTGGAGGCTTCACAAGAACCGCAGGATCCCCTCCCCTCTTGCCATCAGGCAGAAGGAGGGGACCAAAGAGACGGGCGGGGAATGGAAGCAGGTCCCTGCTCGGGAAGGCAGGCAATTCCCCTCCCAGCCTCCCTCACCTTCCCAGATCCTCTTGCAGAACAGGTAGGGGGGTCCTGCAAGAGGAACTGACTGATGGAGAGGTGGATAGTTCACCCAGGTCAGAAATGCCACCAAGACCAAGTCACCCTAGGCCAAGCGTCAAAACTGGCTCTAAAAAGAAAACCAGACACATTGTTGCTGTGGGTGACTCCCTCCTGAGGGGAACAGAGGGCCCAATTTGCTGTTCGGATCCACCTAATAGAGAAGTCTATTTCCTCCCTGGGGCACGGGTTAAGGATGTGTTAGGCAAACTCCCCACCCTCGTGAAACCTTTAGATTATTATCAGCTTTTGGTATTTCAGGTGGGTAGTGATGAAGTCACTACTAGAAGACCAAAATCAACTAAGAGAGATTTTAGGGCCCTGAGGCAGTTACTTAAGGGATGAGGAGCACAGGTTGTATTCTCTTCTATCCCTCCAGTGGCAGGAATGAATCAGGGAATTAACAGGAAAAGCCATCAGATTAATTCATGGCTCTGGGACTGGTTATCAGCAGGGCTCTGGGTTTTTTGAGCATGGGTTGATATACAAGACACCTGGCTTGTTGGCAACAAATGGAATGCACCTGTCCCAGAGGGGAAAAGGAATAGAACAAGAGAAAATGGCCTGAAGTTGCACCAGGGGAGGTTCAGGAAGAATTTCTTACTGAAAGGGTTGTCAGGTATTGGAAAAACTTGCCCAGGGAGGTGCTGGAGTCACCATTCCTGGAGGTGTTTAAGAGATGGGTAGATGTTGCACTTAGGGACGTGGTTTAGTGGTGTTGATAGGGCTAGGACTAAGGTTGGACTCAATCTTGAAGATCTCTTGGAATAGAACAAGAGAAAATGGCCTGAAGTTGCACCAGGGGAGGTTCAGGAAGAATTTCTTACTGAAAGGGTTGTCAGGTATTGGAAAAACTTGCCCAGGGAGGTGCTGGAGTCACCATTCCTGGAGGTGTTTAAGAGATGGGTAGATGTTGCACTTAGGGACGTGGTTTAGTGGTGTTGATAGGGCTAGGACTAAGGTTGGACTCAATCTTGAAGATCTCTTCCAGCTGAAACTATTCTATGATTCTGTGACTTGGGGAAGATTAACTTAATTTCTTGTCAATTAAAAATAGAGTAGGATAGTGAGAAACAAAAATAAAACTAAAACCACCTTCCCTCTGTCCCCTTTTCTTCCCAGATTCAATTTCACTCCTGATTCTTCTTCCCCATTGAGCAGTACAGGGGGATGGGAAATGAGGGTTGTATTCAGTTCAGACCCTTCTCTGACATTCCTTTCTTGTCACACTGTTCTGCTACTCCAGTATGGGATCCCTGCCACAGGATACAGTCCTTCACAAACTTATCCAGCACGGTCTTTTCACACAGACTCTAGTCCTTCAAGAACTGCTTCAGCATGGGTTCATTCCACAGGGTGTAGTCCTTCAGGAATATAGTACTCCAGCATGAGTGCCCCAGGCAGGCCCTGTCAGAAGACCTACTATTGCATAGACTCCTCTCCACAGGTCACAGCTCCTGCTAGGAACCTACTCTTGTCTAGGGTCTTCATAGGCTGCAGCTTCTTGCAGGGCATACCCACCTGTTCCAGCACAGGGGCCTCCATGGGCTGGATATCTTCTCCAACCTGGTTCTCCATGTGCTGCAGGGGGATAACCCAAGTCATCATAGTTTTCTCCAAGGATTGCAGGAGAATCTCTGTTCTGGCACCTGGAGGACCTCCTTTCCTTCACTCATCTGGATGTCTACAGGGCTGTTTCTCTCACATTCTCACCTCTTTCACAGCTGCTATGTAGTATTTTTTTAGCCTCTCTTAAATATGTTATCACAGAGATAGCACCAGTACCCTCGCTGGGCTCATCTTTGGCCAGTGGTGGTTCCATTTTAGAGCTGTCTGAAACTGGCTCTGTCTGTTGTGGGGGCAGCTCTTGATGTCTTCTAGCAGAGACCACCCCTGCAGCACCCCCCTCACCGCCAACACCTTGACACAGATACTCAATACAAAATGTTAAGTTGCTAGCATCTTTCTGCAACACATCTAGCATGCATGTTTTTTATAAGGATGACTACTCTGGCATATAATCCAACATTCAACTACTTTTATAACTGTCTGTTTCTGTTCAACCCCTAAAAGGCTGAAACAGAACAAGAGGGATACTTACTCCACACCCGGGCTGCAGATCAACATTTGACTACGAAGCTGCTGGGTAGTGTCATTGGACAAGCAAAAATAAAATATTTCTATGAAATCTTTCTACAAAAGTTCTGCAGAAAGCTAAATCTTGGGAGTTAAAAGCCTCTTTCAGTGAACAAGGCACTTGAGCCCAGTAGAATCTGCTTTCTATCCAATTTATCTTTGTCATTATCACCAGTTCTCATAAAGACATATGATTTTTCCCCTTGTGGTGACTCTTTCGGCTTTGTGTCTAACTCAGGCCATCCACTTTTTGTCTGCTGTGGTTTTCATCTGACAGCAGAAGGTGAAACATGAAAGTAAGCGAGGTGAGAATAAAAATGCTTTATCAAGTGGAAAGGACCAGAACAGAAGAGGGATAGTGAGTACATATACACTCTGGTTTTTGATAAATCCTAAATTATGAGCTATATTCCCCTCATATTCCAGTTATCTCTTTAAGCCAGATTTAATGATATATCTTCATAGATGCAGATCTGTTTCGTTTTTTTTTCCCTTAAGCATGACAGCATTTTATAATCTGTTTAGGTAGTCTGTCATTTTGAGAGTGAGAAAGGCCAGAATACTTGTCTTCATTGTCGTCTTGAAATACTTTGTTTAAACCATATAGGTGCAATACAAGGTAATCAATCATTAGTGCAGTCTTTTACTGTGCATGACACATACATGCAGAGTAGATACATCCCAGTGGTTATACCCAGTGATTTTAATTCATCACAGCTTAATGCACCACTAGACCATAGCATGTCCTTCTACCTAGGCACTGTCTAAAAAGATAATGTTTCATAACTGGAGCTGTTGCTGCTGCCATTAGAAGTCCCACGATCTTTTTTTTGTTTCACTTTACCCCCTTTTGTAATACTTACTTTATTTTTTCCCTATTTCTTCGGTCTTTTTTTCTTTTTATAGAAAGAGGAAAAAAAATTACTGCAAAATCCAGTGTAGATTTTACTTGCAAATCTGATCAGTGAAGTGTAGAGTTTTGCCATTTAGCTTCTACCTGCAGTAGTATGCTCAATAGTCACAGTAACCTAATGATGTCTGTTTTCTTGAGTCAACTTTGCCATTTGATAGAAAGAATAAGTGGGCCAGGTGGTAGAGTCTTGTGAAAGACAAATCTTGATGCTTCCCTCTTTGCTCTCTGTACTTAGAAATCTCTTGTCGTTGTACAGTTCCTATCATTTGATAGGGCTTTTTTTCCCCCTGAATATGCATTACACAATATGTGACATTCTGGGTAATGTTTTTATATCTTCCACCTAGGATTTTAAAAATTGTCTTCAAACCACACCATTTATATATATAAAAATGCAAATACATATTTATATTTACATACACATGCATATCTCTTCATGCTTGCATGAAAACTGAACTTGTTGGAGTATGACATCTCCTATCTTCTGGGTATAGAAGGCCTGCATAGTTGGGGGGTTTTTTTTGACATGTGCCAGAATGCAAGTTTTTATTACTTAAGAAGCTCATGAAAATGCAGATAGTTGACAGTTGACTGCTTCTTTCCATCTTAATCATTAAACTTCAGGAAATAGTGCATAAGAGCATTGAGATTTGTTTCTCTCTAAGTAATACAGTGTGTGCACAACATCAAAAATCACAGTAAAATATTTCCCTAATAATGTCAGGAACTAGTCACAGGCATTCTTCCTTCAGGAAGCAATTAAAAAATTTTTCCAAGGGGGATATCTGCTAAAACTGCTTTGTGAAACAAGTTAATCAGACTGGGTAGGAATTTTTTTTTTTTTTCTCACCTTCAGAGACCTAGGGATGTTTTTCATCTACTTTATTTCCAAAGAAGGAAGTGTGCAGAGACTTCTCTACAGAAAACCACTGTGAAAATTAAAAAATGGTGTGTCCATTTAAAGGATATAAAGATAAATTTAAGAAGCTGCTTGCATGTGAGGGAAGGAATGACCTTCCACAAAAATGTGTCTTGATATTAAATAAACAAAAATATTAAGGAAGTTTTTGAAAGGACCTCAGCTGTACAGAAGATGTTTGAAAATGTGTGTAGGGAGAGGAGAGGTCAGAGCCAGTGGGTGAACTAGCTACTGGCAAACTGATTACAGAGTAGGACATTAAAATGTCTGTCTGGTGTCACCAGGGAACAAGAAGATCAGTGAGTCATATGTAAAATAACAGGTCTCTCTGAAGCTATAAAAGATGCATTTTTCTATGTTGCAAAATTTGTGTTGAGAAACTAGAAGTGTTGAGAATTAGAAGACATCAAACTTTTATCAGACTAATTCTCCTCTCCTACCTTCTCTTGCTATGATGCACTGGTAGGTCCAGGCTTGCCATTTCCTAGCAACCCAGGAGGGCAATTTAATAATGGTGGCCTTTGAACTGAGATTGTTTACAACAAAGCTGAAGCAGCTGCAGAAAATCTTGGAGGGTTGCCTCAGTTTCTCATCTTTAGAGGAGAGTCATAGCACTTTGAACACTGCAGAGATACTAACGGTGCTGTGATGCTAAGAGGTACCCTCAGTAATTGTGATGATGTATGTATACACATTAGTTTGGGAGGTTAATGGTAAACAGGGAAAGGAGTTATTTATCTGATAAGCTGGGTGCACTTTCATGGAGAAAATGGATATTTTCCAATGCCTGAACTGTATGCATAAAAGAAGGTGCAATCATACGTGAAGCAGAGAATAGCTTCGTCTTCCAGAGGGAAGTGTTCTGTATTTTTGTGATTAAATATCTGAGGGACTGATTAGAGCTAGAAGATCAGTAGCTATTTCACATGACTGATCACATGTAGTAAGGCCACAACAGTTCCATGTAAGATATATATTTATTGCTGCCCTACTAGGAAAGACAGAAAGAGAAAAAAACCCCTAAAAGTCTTTACTACTTTCTTTCCCAATACTAGCCTAAAAATTGGTAAAGTTTTAAAATATCTTTGTACGATTACAAGTGAACCTGCAAGAAGACCTGTTATTATAGGACTGAAGTTTTAAGTGATACTGCCTGGCTGCTACTGCCCACTTAGGGATATCAAAGAAAATGTGATTCCAACCCAGAACAATAAGTAAACTTATGATAAATGTGTCAAGGTTTAGGGCTGGGCTGGTCACTAGATGAATAACAGATCCCTCTCTTAACCCCTCTCCCTTCCCAAAGGGGTAGAGAAAGGGAATAACAGAGAGACACTTATGAATTAGAAGAGAAAACTAAAACACCTGTAATGAAATTAATAACAATAATAAAATAGGATGTAAACAAATATATAAAAAACCAGTATTGAACACAACCTTCTTGATGGCAATTATGTCACTGTCACAACTGACACTGTGGAGCAGGCACTGGGGAAGTCTCAGACTGGACTGAACAACGGATGGGAACTGGATTCGGGAGCTGGATTCTGGAATTGGATTCAGGAACATATAGATCGGTATCAAAGGCAGAACAGACAGAGTCCTACTCGGGCACTGGCCATTGAAAAAGAGAGCTTGACCCTCATGATCCCTCAGCTTTATACTGAATATAACATATATGGGATGGAATACCTCATTAGTCAGCTTAGGGTCACCTGTCCTATCCACTCTTTCCTGCACGTGTGGCCTTTTACTTTCTGCACCCCCAATGTGATACACAATATTTAGCAGTGACCTTGGTCTGCAGAGGAGCAAGTATAAGCAAGAGCCTTTCTGCATACCAGTCCTTGGTAGTATCTGTAAAAATTAAGCGTTATCACTGCTAGAAGCAGACACTACAAAAATATGCCATTAATTTCAGGAAGTGCAGTTGTTTAGGAGACACTCGGCTGAAAAGTAAAATCACTGGACAGAATTAGTTCTGTTTTCACTCAAACCAGAACAAAACATTTAATTGCAGTTTTAAACAAACAGTCATTAAAAAAACAAATACAGGTTTCTTCAGCCAGCCTCTGCTCTGCTAGTTACTGGCTGAATGGTGTGTACACCTGCTTCTTCTTTATTACGCTTAACCCTTTGAAGGCACAGCCTTCTTATCAGGAAATATTTTGGTTGATGATTGCTTGTTCTTGGTGCTTGCAGTAATCTCTTGCTGTCACATTTAATGTATGAAGCATGAATTGTCTTTCCATTTATAATCAGAGGTGTTAAACTTCATGATGCTGCTCCTCTTTGACAGGAGAAAGGTTATAAAAAAGATTATTTGGACTTTAGAAAGCTGCCATTCGTTGTATGCTCTGAGGGCTGTAGCAAAAGCTGTGAAAATAGCACTGTGTACTATGTACTAAATCAGCTGCTCATATCTTTTACACAGTCTTCTTAAGAGATCCCAGAGTAAGCCACAATCTGAGCTTTGGAAGTAAATGGGGATTATAAGAAAAAAAACATACTTGGTTCAGGAACTCATTAGTGCAGTCTAAGCAGGTGGTGTGTGAGATAGATCTTGGAAATTTGGCCCTCTATATCAGCAGTAGTGGAGTGCTTCAAGGGAGAAGGTGACACAACTTATGTCCAGGAGCCAGCCTTCCTAGGAGTTGAGTGGATGCTATACTCCTGACAGATTTGTTGTCCTTGAACTGGTACCAAGCATTACCCTGTCTACAGAGCAAAAAGTCAAGCTCTTTAGAGGTGGATCTGTGGAGTCCCTTTGACATCCACTGTACATGGTCTTTCATCAGGTTTAACATTAACTCTAGTCTGGTCCTTGGTTAGTAGGTGTACTCCTAAAATGCATATTTTGGTTCAGTTTCA
The DNA here is from genome assembly GCA_013401335.1 of Brachypteracias leptosomus. Classification (NCBI taxonomy): domain Eukaryota; kingdom Metazoa; phylum Chordata; class Aves; order Coraciiformes; family Brachypteraciidae; genus Brachypteracias; species Brachypteracias leptosomus. The sequence goes on from VYZX01026936.1 coordinate 28,394, forward strand.
TCCAAAAGATACCTAGTTCAGGCACTCTAACACTGCTCTATGATGTGAGCCAGAGTATGTAAAGTGGGGATTGTTGGGAGCATCATTTTAAAAGCACACTTCTTGTTCAAAATAAACTGTTAATGCAAATGTACCCAATAGAAATATGAAGTGCATGGATGATGAACTTATCTTTCCTTTGCAGTGCAAATATACCAGAAAAGCTGACCTCACAACTAACACCTTCAGTCAGAAAATAAAAGTCCTTGATCTTTTCTTTTGGGGATCATTTCAACGTTAGTCTTATCCCAAAGAAGAGCTTTTCAACATAAAGTCAAGAAGCCTTTTTCCTGGGGACCTGGCAATCAGGTTAAAACTCAGTGTCTATAGGAAGAGTTTCCAATGTGACTTTCTGGGGACTTGTACATTTTAAGGCCAGAAGGAACCAGCTTTACTTCCTCAGTAACATAGATTTCACAGAGGCATTATTGCATGAAGCCTCTTGATGCTACAAATGTTCTTTTCTTGTTTTCAGGACTCCCAGTGAAATGGAAGATACTGCTCCCTAAGGGACTCTGCACCTGTGATTAATTACACTTGCCACTAAATGTACACCTTGCCTGCAATGTGCAAAGTTTCTATTGACAAGAACAGCAACATGGAGATCAGTAGAATTCAAGTATTTCTGAAGTACACATTCTGTGTAGTAAGTGGATGGACTTTGATGAAAATGATTTTGCCTTCGCTTTTATATTCATTGCATGTACTAGTATGATACAAAGAACTGTTTCTTTAACTAAATGTTATGCTGAGTTTCCTTGGACTTTGAAATAAGATCCTCTGGGAAGAGCATTACCTCACTCTATGGGTTCTTCTCAAAAATACATGTAGGACTGGGAGCAGGAAAGTTACTTCAAGGAATATCTCCTCACCTGATGGACGGTGGAGAGTTCAAGATGTTGATGTTGGCTGCACTGCAAAAGAGTTCAGAAGTAGAAATGTCTGGAAAATTTCCCTTCCTTCAAACTGAAGAACAAACTCCCTTATGGAAATTTTCAGGTTGCCTCAGTTCAAGGATCTTATTTACCATCTATGGGTTGGAAAAGAACCCCTCTGAGTAGTTTTAAAAGGCACTGGAGGGACTGGAGTGTCCCAGGAAAGCAGTCTTACTGGGAAGTGTAGGGCCAGTTTACAACCATTATATCTGCCAGCAATTTTTAGAAAATAGAATTAAATATACATATTCTGCCAGCAGACACAGAACACACTCGGTACTTTTCCTGAAATACCCATCTCAGGAAACACACAGAGCCTTCAGATAATGGTTTAGTAGCAAACAACATTGAATTCATTCTTTCAGCTATAGATCAGGTTGGCTGTCCCTGGATAAGTGTAGATAAATTTCTGAATGAATAAGGTGGTTTTTTTACTCTTGTCCAGAGGTCCCAAGGATATGCCTTTCTTGTTTGACTTACAACTCTTCCAAGTCTACAAAGCCTGAGCAGTTAGCTTGATTTGAATGCTGAAAGTCCAGCAATCTGGATACACAAATGAGCACATGATTGAAAGTGTTTGATCTGAATCTGTTTTTTAGGGAAATCTCCAGAATATCTAATTACTGGTTTTAGCTGTCTTCCCTCTAATCTCCTAGTTGCAAATGCTGTTGTGATGGGTTTACCTTGGCTGGGGGTCAGGTGCCCACCAAGCCCTTCTATCACTCCCCACCCCTACCTCCATCAGCAGGGCAAGCAGTGAGAGAATGAGATGGAAAGAACCCATGGATTACAATAAAAGCAATTTAATAAGTAGCAGATAGCAAGGCTGTGTCCATGAAGCAAAGCAAACAGAGCTGTTATTCTCTGCTTCCCATCCACAGGTGATGTTGGGCCTGTCCTGGGAAGCAGGGCTCCAGAACATGGAGTGGTTGCTTGGAGGACAAGCATCTTCTCAACGAATGCTCCCCCGTCCTCCTCCTGCCCTCTCCCTTTACAGTTGAGCTGATGTCCTATGGTATGGAATATCCCATTGGTTAGTCAGGTCAGCTGACTGGGTTTGTATCCCTTCCCAGATCTTGCCTCCCCCCACCATCCCACTGGGGGGAATGTTGGAAAGGGCTTTGGTGCTGTGTGAGCACTGCTAATCACAACATGGGTGTGTTATCAGCACCCTCTAGTTCCCAGTACTGCACCATGGGGGCTGCTATGGGGAAAATCAGCTCAGCCAGACCCACTACAGCTGTGTTCCATGATATCTTTTGAAGATTTTGTTTCACACTTGCAGTATCACATATTTGCGTTAGTATATGTCTGGACCAACAGTTTAGTGGCATAGGAAAAATATCCAGAAATATAGTATAAATATTTGCCTCTGGTTACACTTCCTGGAAATTACTTTGGTACAGTATGTTCTACACTGATGGCTGGATATAGAAAAAGGGTTACTTGCAATGTTGTTTGTTTTTTTTGTCAACTAACTATCCTTTCAGCTTGAGTTTGTTGTCAGTCACCATTGTTGCTGGAGAGGGAAGAAGTTTTTGCCTCAGAATTATTGCTATGAGTCTAAACTGGAAATCTCTAGATCTGTAAAGGTTCACCCTTGTGGCAGGTACAGCCTCCCCAANTTTATTTTTTGTGCGTGCCTCCATGACAACCCTGGAAAGAGAAAGGTTGTGGTCCTGCTAAGTAAGTTTTGTGGCAGGGATGCCATAAAAAATAGAAATTAATAAAACACAACATACTATGAATTTGGTGATAATACTTTTTGTTACCTTTTAATTTCTTTATATATATATATATATATATATGATTAATTTTTCATTTCTTTGGACTGCTATCTTTATGGTTGTGTATTTATCAGATAGACAGAGTTTTTATGTAAATGCCAAGAATGGCAATTATAGAGACATTTGCATTGGAGACTTCCTCTGCAGAGATGCATTTATAGCAGCAGCTGACCTGAGAAGGTGGAAATTAGAAGCAAGAGGGATAGGCTGAAAATCACACCATGGAAAAACTCTGAAAAAGATGTAACCTGCCCGTTGGACTGTAAAATTGGCCTGGAATGGCATGTGACAGTCTGTTTTTAGTTTCCTAATTCATCCAGTTTGATTGACAATACTATAAGATNCATTTGAGAACTCACCTGGGAGTTTTCCCCTGTAGTAGTGAGTGTACGCCCATTTTGGTTTATCTTTCCTCAAAGTTTAGCAGTAGATAAATTCCCAACGGACATACGAACTTGTGTTTTGTCGTTAGGAGTGCTGGGTCAATAAACCCCGATTTTGCTTTTTTTTATTTTTTGTGCGTGCCTCCATGACAACCCTGGAAAGAGAAAGGTTGTGGTCCTGCTAAGTAAGTTTTGTGGCAGGGATGCCATAAAAAATAGAAATTAATAAAACACAACATACTATGAATTTGGTGATAATACTTTTTGTTACCTTTTAATTTCTTTATATATATATATATATATATATGATTAATTTTTCATTTCTTTGGACTGCTATCTTTATGGTTGTGTATTTATCAGATAGACAGAGTTTTTATGTAACTGCCAAGAATGGCAATTATAGAGACATTTGCATTGGAGACTTCCTCTGCAGAGATGCATTTATAGCAGCAGCTGACCTGAGAAGGTGGAAATTAGAAGCAAGAGGGATAGGCTGAAAATCACACCATGGAAAAACTCTGAAAAAGATGTAACCTGCCCGTTGGACTGTAAAATTGGCCTGGAATGGCATGTGACAGTCTGTTTTTAGTTTCCTAATTCATCCAGTTTGATTGACAATACTATAAGATTGAGTATATGTCCTTCATGAGTGTGCAATATTATCAAAATTTTGGAGATGAGAAGTAGCATAGAAAAATGAAACACTCTGGCTACATAAGAAGCTTTTGTGCTTCTCCTACCTTCAAGGTGCTGAGATCATACGACAGTATTTTCATAACTCAAAGAGTCCTTGTATGTGGTTACACTGCTTTTGGATGTGTTTAAATATTATTTTATGTACTAAAAGTCAAAGAGAGGGGGTTTTTGTAGTTTATGCTGCTTTAACAGTGTGTCTGATGTGGTTACTGTTGTCCTCCTCCTGTATATAAATAGAAGAAAATCAGACTGGTGCTTTTACAGAAAATGTGCTGCCACTATGTCACTATACTAACCCATTCAAAACATTGGAAAATTCACAAAGTACTGAAAGTTCTATTTGTTTGGTGCACGGAGCTTACATTATGCAAGTAAAGCTATAGTTTTCAAATACACTAATCACTGAGTTTGTCCAGATGTGCTCAGTGTAAAAAAGGTAACTAATTTATTCTCTGAGGAACACTGTGAGATGCTCTTCAAAAGAAATTTGTAGGTGGAAGAGAGAGAAGCTGGTACTCACATGCTCTCAGGAGCAGCATGGAGTTTTTTTCCTTTTTTGTTGTGAAAGATAAGAAGAGTATCACTGTCAGTGATAGTTCAGCTATATAGCTGTTTGAAGCAGCTGGGAAGAAGCATAAAGTCAGTTTGCAATATTTGCATACTGAAAAGAGATATACATAAATGCCTCTTAGCCTCTTTGGAGAACTTTAGAAAGGCATGAGGTTAAACAATTCAATTTCAAGACCAGATTTCAAAAAGAAATATCTTCTCATTGTGCTTTTACCTGATGATAGTAGTTTGATTTGTCAGCAACGTCTAGAAAAGTAGATGAGCTCCAGCATGAAGCATGTAAATTATATTGTGCATGTTTTACCTTTTTTGTATTTTCTTTTTTCCTTGCAGTTTTCCTTGTTCCAGATCTCAGAAATAACATCACCAACAATATGATGCGATTTCCCCCCTTAAATCTGTGTGAACAAGTATCATTCAGATTGAATAGAAGAGGATGTATAAGTGAAGTAAGTTTTTAAGACTTTTCTACTACTATGATCTGTTCTATTTTCACATATAAGGTCAGGTTGTTCATACACTGCTGATGATGTCTGTGTCAAATATTTATTCTTTACTACCTATGTTTCTTGACTGCAGGAGTGAAGAAACTGTAGTCAGTCACATATACTTATAAGATTACTTACAGTTTATACTAGAGATTTTTGAAAAATGGTTTTGTTGTGTTTATTTGAGCTTATATTATGACAAGTACCTGTCTAAATGGGCAAGGTGCTTCTAATGAATACTTAAACAAAATCAATATATAGAAAAAAAGTACTGCAAAGCCACATCACATCAGCTCTGTTTCCTTCAAAGTACAATTTGAGTTTAACTCACATAAAATCTCCTGTAAGGCTGAGAAAGATGTGGGTGACTTGGAGCATGACAATGAGATATCTAAAATTTTAATCTAGACTTCACTTACTTGAATATTACCTGTGTCATTACTACTCAGTGGTTACCTTTTGCTAACAGATTAGGTTAGCTTTGTAGATCGGATTTTGGTATCTATACACATCTGCCCAGAACACTTTTCAATCCTGACAGAGATGTTCACCCTATGTCAGAGAGGTTGAACATGTGAAAGCACACTCAGGATGTTTTAGTTCAGTAGCTGTACATATCAAGAGCACTGAAGACACAACTTTGTGATGATGACTACACAGAGCTGTGGGTTACACCTGCAAGGACTTAATCTACACAGAAATCTGTGCCATTGCATCTGGTCTAGGGGTTGGTACTAACCAAAATTCCAAAGTTATATGCCTAACTTCAGTCAGAACAGAGCTGTAACATTAGTGCTGTTAGTATGCCCCATGCCTATGTAATAGGGAAATGAATTTTTTATTCTTAAATCAAAATAATCTTTGCTTATATACTGCCAGAGCTGTGTAAGTGTCTCTGTGGGAGCATTCCTAATGCTGAAAAGTTTTCAAGTAGCTGCTGAATACTAGTGAGATGTTCCAGTTTTCTGGAAATTAGTTGTTCTTCATTCGGATTGTCCCATAATATGTTTAAATACAAATTAAAAGTCTTCCAGATAAGAAAAGATTTTTTTTTTTTTTTTTTGTAGAAGCATGTTATTAATGAGAAATATAGGCCTTTGTCATAAAGGCTGATGAAAAATTCTCCAGGAAACTATCAATAAGTTAGGCAGTTTTCAAAGGGAAGCAGCATGGACTTGAATAGGCTGGAAGCTTAACTTGGTGTATGACTGCTTTCTGCTCTGAGAACCTTTTATTTGCCTGCGACTTGCACTGCCAGGCAATTGCTCTTTTACTCCACTGATGGTAATCATAGCTAGTAAAAGATTAAAAGATTAATCTTCACACTGCTGTCAGTTGCAGTCAACAGAAAAAGTCCTGAAAAGTGATGCACAGTTTGTGAGCTGAATAGGGAACTGTGTGCACTTTTCAGTGATGAGTAACGGGTGGTAAGCAGAGGAAAAAGGGCCTCTACTTCAAGGGGTACTAAACCATGAGCTGCTGAAGAGTGCAGCCGTTTTGGGGTGCTGTTTTTCATGACTGGTGGTAGCACTGCTGAGGATCCCCAAGCAGGAGCTGGTTTTGCCATCAGGCAGCTACATATGTGCCAGGGGCTGTGCAGGAGCAGCTGTGACAGCAACACAGAGGTGGTTTCTACCTGACCTAATTTGAAATTAGGTCACTTATTTCAAATGAGGCTCAGGGTTAGAAACCACGCTGAGCTCAGGGGGTTTATGACACCCTTTTCTTTTGACTGAATGTGCTGTTGGCTCCTGAGCCCTGGGCTATGGTGCTTTGTCTGCACAACTGGCTGATCTCCATGTGTCAGTCCTCACGTGTGCATTTCTGCGGTGACTATGGCACACTGCTGGCTCTCCTGTGTCACTGCTGAGCTGTGGCTGTGTCCTTTGGCAGGGCTACATCAGTGGTGGGCAGGTGCCCCACTAAATTCATTGCTGAAAGGGACAGGGAAGTATCCAGAGTAGGAGTAGGAAATGGCTTTGCAATCACTGCACTCTATGCTCTTGGCTAGTTCTCCAGGAGTTAACAAAACAAAATATTTATCTCTGATTTACTACCATCCAAGGGTAGTAAACTGTTTACTAGCAACCTCAGACTCTATAAACTTTTATCAAGCCTGAAACCATGCAGAACTTGCAATGTGTTTGCCCACCTGTTATCACCAGTTGATATAGGTGTCTGTTTCCAGCATGAGAACAAAGGTTGTTGATGATCTTTCTGTGATATTCTCATATAAATCCTTGCAGGAGACATGGTGAAGGTTAGGTTTAAAATAACAATATAATTCAAAGTATATTGCCTGGTCAGAAGTAGAGCCAGTGCTGCTGAGCAAATGGTAGTGTGTACACAGCAGAATGTCTTCTGTACAAGGTAGCAAAAATCGGGAGGCTGAAATTAAATTATCAAATGCCCATTAGCTATTACAATTACCTTGTTAGAATTTCTACTATTTCATTGTTTTGAATGAATGTTTTATCTTGAATTCTTTATAGTGCAGAGTGTCTTTTGGGCTGAGTTCAGGCACGCTCTGTCTGCCAGCCCTATGAGAATTGGTATTTACTGACGTGCATGATCTCATCAGAATTTATGGTGCTGATACAGGTAGCTGGGCTTCAGCCATAACTCCCTCCAAAGAAGGCAGAGAAGTTCAAATGTTTGGGGTGACATATAGGGCAATGGTGACTTTTTCTGCAGGAATGAAGAGTGGCAGCAGTCTCCTTTACTTACTGCAATCACTTTTGTTTTAGGTTAAAGATGATGTAATTCAAAGCTGCATATTGTCAGTGGTTTATTCCCTGAATTACTGCTATACTGAAGTGACAGTATCTCAACCCTTTGCAAACATGTATGTCTTATTCTTCCCTTGGACAGCTGCCACAGTAAAGCTGAGTAGCAAAGGTTTTCTCTTGGGGATTAGAGCTTGCTGGAAGCCTTACAACAATTTCTTTTCCTCTGAAATATGTAGGCTTGTCAGAAAGCAAGACGTTCTGTTTAAAGATTCTTTTTTGTACCTGTGAGTTTTCTCCGAAGTATGAGAAGGGGTCCAATGAAACCTACCAAATGAGTCTGCCAAGCTGACACAAGAGCATTGATAGTGTGGTTCTCTGGAAACCTCTCATAAGATGTACACTGTATCTGGATAGGCATTGTACATGCTTGTGAGCTCTTTGCTTCAGAGGGGTCCTGTTGGCAAATTGCTGCATGGCTGGGAATTCCAGAACTTCTGGGCCCCTTGTTGATTTAAGAAAACATGGGAAGAGCTGTTCCTGAAGCTATTTTCTATTTATGTGTGTGGTGGGTTTACCTNGAGTTTGAAAGTCCTAAAAGCCCTCTTCTGTTCTCTGTTTTGCTATGAAGGCCTCTTAGATCTTCAAAAGATGGGGTAGGCAATTAATTAATTTAAGTTTTATGAAAATTGAAAGAGAATAAGCCCTAATTCTTCAAAATAATAATTATTTTTCTCAGTTGTATTTCTGCAGGAATTCTGATTTAGACAGAAAAGAGAGATTTAAAAGCTAAAATAAAAGAAGCTTGTATGGGAGGAGCATGCCAAGTTTTGACCAGTTGTACCGAGGTGGCTGTTTTCTATACTTTCCCAAAGAACACATCTCTATGGAGTCCTCCTTTCAGTACCCAGATTTTGGGACCCAGTTAAGACCTGGGTTCACCATTACTCTACTTTTGAAGTAATACAGAAAGGGATGTAAGCTGTACCCCTCCTACATCTGTTTTATGGCCTAGATGCTGTGGTGAACTGAAACCTAATTGACAATGGCAGGAAAGAAACAAAAGAACATGGTGGAGTCTGGGCAGATCCAACACTCTCTGTGATAGTATCATATCACCTCACTCCATATGCAGTCCATTTCCAGTTTTAAACACATTAGTTATCCCATCCCAGTCCAACACAGCAGTTAAGTCTATGCTTAAATCAAATTGCTGTCAGTCTGATTTAAGCAGCACTTAAGCAAAGCACATTTTTAAATGCTTACATGGCTGTGCAGGGATTGGAACGTGCTTAATGTTCAACGCATACTGATATGTTTTGCTTGATGGGAACTTTGAAAATGGAAAGTAACTAAAGCTATTTTTCTTCCTTGTACTAGTGCTCATTCCTGTAGATAGCCTGCAGATATGCTGATGGCTGTTAGAATGGGATGAGGTTAGTTCAGACTGAGTTCAATAGTATTTTTTCAAGTTCATAAACATTTGAAGGAAGGGAATTCCATTGTTTTGGTGAATTCTGATGGGTGTTGTAAACCACAGTCAATGTAGTTGGAAGAATAAAAAAAACAATGATTTTGTTTTTTCAAGTATGCATGATTTTGAAGAATTTCTTCTCTTGGATAGTTAGCAAGGTCTGAAGAATAACAGAAAGTGATAACTTGGGAAATTCACTTGTATCTTCAGCAGTAAATGAAGAGCACAGTTTTCATCAAGAAAGTATAAAACAAGGAGATTTTAATCCTGTTTTCACTGGAAAAGTTCAATGATATCTGATTACACGTGTTCATATATGTTTCCATAACGTATCCTGTTTATTCTTTCACAGCTGTGCACAAAAAACCACTTATCCCACTATATTAATCACTTTGAACCCCCTGATAACAACTTACCAAACTTTATTCAAGTATGGTTATCTAAAAAGTTGCATTTTAAATACTTTTTTTTTTCCTCAAAGATGCTATCTTCCTCTCTTGTGGCCCTCCAGAGATATTTTTTTTTTTGCATTTCTTTAATGCTTTATCTTGAGATTCCCAGTTAAGCCTAGTAAATAGGATAATAAAAAATAATTTCTAAACCTTGCCTTTACACCAATGTATTTCTTGTAAAGTCTTAAAAGATAAAAGACTAGTGAATAGTTTCAGCTGCAGAGGAGAAATGGGAGTCTGACAAATTTCAGCTAACTTAGAGGGAGCAGTTGGCATGCTGAATAGTAGAAACTTCATTCAGAGGGAAGATTGGACCAGGAGAAGCATCACGGAATTCAGCAAGGAGAAGTGAAAAGTGAGAGGAACATTCATCAGTACTGCCTGAGAGACAATTGAAAAGCAACTTTTGTGCAAAGGACCTGGATGGGCGATGTGTGCCAAATTAAAAATGAACCAACAGGGAGGTTTTATCCTGACTAAAATAAGCCTCATCTCATTAATAATTTGAAAAAAATAACTATGTACACACAGTCATTTGTAGACTTTTTTGCTTAAGTAACTGAATTCTGCACAATATTAGATGGGTGAAATTAGCACTATCATTCAGAACCACATGGCATATTAACTAGGAGATAATTTAACCAGAGTAGTTTGATAATTCACTAAAACTAAGATAGCATTATCATACAATGGAGGTATTTGGTTTCTGTACGCACTGTGTGTAGCATCAGGTCTACTCAACATTTTCATCAGTAGTCTAGAAGAAGTAGAAAAACAAAACTAATTTGCAAGGTCACACAAATAGTACTACAGTGGCAAATGAACAGTGATTGTGGGTCATATAGTCCTCCTGACCACTTGCTAGCCTAGGTCCTTTCAAACATTAGACTGCTTGCTACAGTTTAAAGCAAATGTATGTACCTGGAAATAAAATATTCAGTCCACATATTAAAAAATTGTAGTTTTGTATCAGTATCAGTGAAGAAAGGCCTAATAATAGGTAAAGGAAAAAACGTGAACCCTGAATGTGATATTGGGGAAGCATAAGTGAGTAAGATGTAAATTATTAAGTAAAATGGAAGTGGGAGTACAAGATGATATCATTCAGTACAAGACATTGTGAAGTTGCTAGCAAATTATTTTATAAAATGTAGTAGTCCAGAGATTTTAAAGGGAAGTCAAAAACTACAACAAAATTATGGAACTTACTAAAGAATTGGAGAATACTTTGATGAGATACTTAAAGCTCTTCCATTGTTTGATTATAGTTGTTAAGTATCAAAGTGAAGACAAATATGAATATGATAAAAAGTTGTTGTTTGTAAGCAGTGTCTCCACCAAGGAAATGCCCATTTGATGTGAAAAATTGTATTGCCTAATCTGTTCTTTCTGTGCTGTGAATATAACAGAGAAAGTGTTTTTCAGTGTTCAGATCTGCTAGATTTTCTTTAGACTTTTTTCTAATCAGGAAAGCGTTCTTTAATCTAGGGAAGAATACAACAGAAATTATGTCTATATACTGGATCCAGACAAATTCAAAGGGAAAAAAATATTTTTAACAGCTAGATGGATTGGATCAATGGGAAAAACAGAAGAAAAAAAAAAGTCAAGGAACATCATAGAGTCCCATTTCTCATTTCACAGAATCACAGAATTGTATAGATTGGAAAAGACCTTTAAGATCATTGAGTCCCATCGTTAACCTAACACTAACAAGTCCTCAACTAAACCATCTCCCTAAGCACTACATCTATATATCTTTTAAATACCTCCAGGATGGGGACTCCACCACTGTCCTGGGCAACCCATTCCAATGCCTGATAACCATTTTGATTGATGGGTTTGCCTAGGGATTGTTGGCCCTAGGCCAGTCCATGGCGTGTTCAATACCAAAATGGTTGAATTTTATGCTAGAGAAAAACCTTGACAACAGTTTGTGAGTTCTCCTTTGTTTATCCTTCAACTTTTTAAAGCAGTGGAAGAGTCCACATTTGTCATGCCCTCACTTCAACCTGACTGACTGTCTGATACTAGACAATAGGTTTTTAGAAAAAAACAGGCTTATTATACCCATGTAATAATTAAAAGTTCCGTTGACCCGTAAGAAATAGTTGCAAAAGAAATCCATAAAACTGGTGGAAAGAAAGGTTTTACATTTTAGATTCAAAGAGGAATTACAAATGAGAACTCAGAAAGACTAATCTCAGACTTGTGTGTGGTATCCAGGCATATATACTGGAATCATCCATGACAGAGCTTGAAACTGGAATTGTAGGGACATTTTGTGACTTTAGTATATGGGGAAATTATTTCAGTGCTTGCTTTTGTAATATAAAGCTTCACAGAAACCTTTCAATGGTAGATTTCACTGATCCTAGTCTGTGCTATGGACGTTTGACATGGAAAGCATTTTGACTAGTTTTGTTGAGAAATACTGAGACTTCAGAGGGTCTTGGACCATAAAAGTATCTTAATTAAATTATCTTGATTAGTCGCTGTTTAAGGCTATGCAAAACATGTACAATGTGGTAGTAATGCTTTTTTCAGTGTTAACAATTGGAAATCTCATACTTGAAGACCTTCAGTTGTTTCACAGCTGAACTTACAATTCTTCCATGGATAAAAATTCATCCTGGATAGTGCTTAGACAAGCAAGATAAATCACTTAGTTTATCACAGCTGAGGTACAATATCACTTTGTTAATTAAATATGCATGTTACAACATTTTATTTTTTTTTTTACATTGCTGTTTCTGTAATGATATCTCTAAGTCATCAGTGTTCTTTATATGCTGTCTTCCCTACAGCTGGAGTTCTTCATTCTCCCTTCAGTTTATTTTTCCTGAGCTGTGATTTTCTGTGTACAAAAGCACAGATATCAATGGATATATGTGATCATATTCCTGCAGTCACAGAAAAAGATTAGATTTTATTTTCTTCACAACCTTATGGAAAGATAAAAACTTTAGTTTATAATACTTCCATTATAACTAAATCTGTTTGACTAAATGCCTGATGCAAAGTCTAGCAATGTGAAATGGAATGTAAGAAGCAATTTGGCCATCTTTATTTATTCCCACTGAGGCCTAAGAGTGTTGATTTGAAAGGTTTCACTACACCAATTTAAGAGTTATCCAGCTTCTGTTGTGGAAGTAAATAACGCGTTCCCCTGCACCTTCAGAAATGGCAGAATATAGTTGAAAGCATCCTTGCGTATTAAAGTTATGAGCATGTCTTTAAATTATCTTTTACTCCCTCATGAATAGACATGTTTTCTTAGCTTCTCAGTTTCATATATCACAACTTCAAATTAGCAAAATGCCCTTAGTAGGGTTCTTCAGTTTCTAAAAGTTGCAACTGACACCTCTCCAATAGCCCCCCAGGAGGGACAGAGCTGCCACAGCCTCCCTGGACAGCCTGCTCTGCTGCCCTGCTGGCCCCAAGGGAAAAGCCTTTTCCTGAAGTCCTGTCTGAACATCTTTTCCTTAGTCCAGCTGATGTCCCTGTCGTTTAACTCCCTCTTCTTGACCACCTCCCTGAAAGTAGCAGGGGCTGCTTTCAGCCCCCTGGCATCTATCCTTGCACCAGGCTGAGCCAGCCTGTCCCTATACTTTCTTTCTGGGACCATGATTAATGGGATGAAATTTAACAAGTCAAAATACTGCATTCTGCACTTAGGACAGAGTAACACTGGGTACAAGTATAAACTGGGGGAGGAGTGGCTGGAGAGCAGACCCTGCAGAAGGGGATCTGGGGATGCTGGTTGATGATGGGCTCAATATGAGTCAGCTGTGTGCCCTGGCAGCCAAGAGGGCAAACTGCATCCTGGGGTGCATCAAATACAGCATAAACAGCTCGTCAAAAGAGATGATTACCTGCTGTATTCTGCACTGGTGTGGCCTCCTCTGGATTATTGTGTGCACTTCTGGGCTCCACAATTTAAGAAAGATGTGAAGGTCCTTGAATGTTTTCAGAGGACAACAAAGCTGATGAAAGGGCTGAAAGGCATGTCCTGTTCAGAGCAGTTAAGGACTTTGGGCTTGTTTTGTTTGAGAAAAGGAGGTTGAAGGTGCCACTGCATTGCTCTCTACAGCTGCCTGTGGTGGGGAAGAGGAGAGGGAGGTGCTCATCTCTTCTCCCTACTATCCAGTGAAGGGACACATAGGAATGGTTCAAAGCTGCACTGGGGGAGGTTTAGACTGGATGATAGGAAGCATTTCCTTATCAAGAGGGTGGTCAAACACTGTAACAGGCTTCCTAGGGTAATGGGTGACGCCCAAAGCCTGCTAGGGTCTTTAATTTAGTTGCCCTGTTTACTTACTGAATAAAGAAATAAACATGAAAAGCAATGATGCTCTTCCTTTCTGTCTTGAAAACTTTTCTATTGCTCTCTGGGAAATCCCTTTCTTGCATGCAGTCTTGGAGCTGTGAAGCTTCAAAACCTCTTAATGTCCAGACAACTAGATTGTTTGCACATCCTAACACATTCTGCAGCTATGAAATTGGATCTTTCCAAGAAAATGTTATTAAATTTTTTCTGCACAAACTGCCATTACATAAGTGGTTCTTTTCCCACTGGAGACATGGTAGAAAGACTGTCATCTTCACCAACACTGTTTTAATTTGGAATTTAAATAGGTTTTCAAATAAGGGGAATCAACTATATAACATCCATAGGCTTTCTGTACTATTTGCAGACTGACAGACCTGAGCTCTGTATTCTGCTGAGGGCTTCTGCACACGTTTTGTTTTAAGCTGTTGGGACTACTCAGAGTGTACCAAGTTAAATACGTACACAAGTCTTTTCAGGATCCAAGCCCTGAGAGGACTCCTGACATCTTATAACCTTCAAGCTTGAGTGCTATCTGCCCTGCAGAACACCAGTGGGATTTGCACACTTTTCTTAGCATTCCACACAGACTCTTCCTATTGATGCTTGCTCCTTGGCTTTCTCTGATGAAATATGTTGTTGAGTTCAGACAGAGAGAGAGATTTCAACACTGACATGGCTGGGAAAACTTCAGACTGCTTGCCATCTGCTACTATGGTAGTGATAGCTTGTAATAATATTAAAGGTTTTTAGAATTAGCTGTTAATTTATAGTGGCAAGCTGATGTAGGGGGAGGGAGGTGCTCTACCAGACAGAAGAATGCTGGACTGAAGAAATTATTTGACTCAGTTACAAAAGCTCAGTATTTCAAAGCATTATCAGGGGTTGAGGCTTCACAATACATTCTGAGATCCTGAGTACCTTGATCTGTTTTGCCATATTTAAAATAGGTAAGCTGAAATTTTATTAGAACATGAGAATGACTGTATCAAGTGAAACTGAAGATGATCTAGCTCACTGCTTCCAACAGTGCCCTGCTGTGAATGTCTGTTTCAGAAATGGAGCTTCTGCCTTTGGCTCTTATGTTGGTATGGCTGGTTGTTTTCTTTAAATCTGGGTAAAATTCTGCAGCCTTTTTCTGAGTCAACAGCCAGAAGTTGCCAAAGATGGAAGTCATGCTGTATATTTAGAAGAAGAAGCAGTGGCAAGAACAGGAGAAACGCAGAAGGGAAAGTTTAGGAAGACAGGGAGGAAAAAAAGGAGAAAAGGATAAATATTCAGACACTCCACTGATTAATTTTTCTGAGTCCTCAAGATCCTGTCAGCACTTTGCACTTTCTCCATTGCCACAGAGCCACTCACTCAGCATCCCAGCCCACAGACTTCTCCCACTTTCACAAGGAATCCTCATAAAATCTGTTCTGTGGAAAACCACATTTTTTTTGTTCACGCACACAAACAGAGAATCACTTTTTTTGGGGGGAAAGCAAAATCATCTAGCATTTCTAGACAGAAATTTCTAGCTATGTCTCTATACAGACTTTGCAGAGAAAACTGTGAATCTTGAGTCCCAACGTTTTTATTTGCAAATGGCTACAATTCTAATAAAGCAAGTATCTCTACCCTCTTTAGTAGCTTACAAACAGTTCAAAAGAAAAATGCTCTCAGCAATTGGTTCCTTCTCCATTTTTTAATCATTTAGTTTTCAAATCATTAGAGGGTTGTGCTATAGATCTAAAGATCCCTGCCCTGAAGATGATTCACACAGAGAGTAAATTTAGCTCTACAAAATATATTTCTGAGATTTTTAATTTAAAAAAAAAAAAAAAAGAGAGGAAATTACTTCCAAAAGCAAGTGTTAGTCTCATTAAATCACATTCTTAAAAGTTAGGATATGCCAGTATTATGACTACAGCCTATGCAAATCTAATTCATTCCCTTGACATTAATTATAGAGTCATGCAATTTTTGTTCTTTTTTTTTTCACTCCACAGGAACCATCCTTATCTGCACAGGACAAATAAGTTTCAGGGACAGTTCTGGCTAGTCCAACAAGTATCTATTAAGTAGGGAAGTAGACCTTATCTTACCCTGCAGAAGTGTTCTGAAGATTGATTTTTTTCAATATGTAGAAAGTATTAAAATGTTAGAAAGACATTACCTGAGGAAAAACCTTGGAGAAATTAATTATGTTGTCTTTGGTTCAGGATTTGAATGTGTACAAAGATGTACAAAACCTCTCACTGAATAACGTTGATAAACAGAAATACTGAATCTCTGCTAACAAAGTGAATATTACATCACACGTATTGAATGATCAAGTAATCAGAAACTGTTTAATGATTCATGAATATAAGGGAGTGGAAGGAATACTGCTCAGTTATCGTTAATTTTAGCACTTCCTAACATCTAGGCACTTAATTTTGCAACATTAAAGCGAATTCCACTGCTATGTCTTTTTTTCTCATTATGTATGTGAATATAGAACTTACAATATACAGACTCCTGTCATGATTCAAAATTAGTAATTTTTTTGTGATGTAGTTTAAAATTTTATTAGAAATAAAAGTCAACTAGCATCAGAAATAAAAGGCAACCTAGAAAAGTAGTTATATAAAGCAGGTCAAAATTTTAACTAATAACAAAAATACTGTTGGTCACATAAGAAGATCTATCTCTAGATGCAAATTAATAGATGTCCTTAATAACTGAATATACAAATGTCCTTCCTAACCTTCCTCTGTATTACCTTCTCACCTTTAACAGTAGGTAAGAAGTGACTTTAGTTTGGGTTTTTTTAGCTGACTCCAACCACTGCTTATGCATCACTATTCCTTGTAGCACTGCTGAACTGATAGAACTCACCTTTAAAAAAAAAAAGATAAAAACCCCCTCCCCCAGAGTCTGCTTTCTCGTGACCTCATTTTTTCCTACATTTAGTCCTTAATAGCTTTCAGAAACCTGATTTCCTTTTCTTTACAAAGCTGGGAATTTCAGCTACCAAACTTCAGTAGCCCCTTGAGTACAGCATGATCCACCTGCCAGTCCATCCTTATAATGACACGCCAGTATAACCTAGTAATTAATACAGCAATGATGGAGCATCGAGAGACATACAGCATATATTCACCTTAATGTTAAATGTCTGAATGAAACACAGACGAGCATGTGAAATTAGAGTAGGGTATCTGGTAGGAAAAGCTAGATGGGTGGAGAGACAGGCTAGGCATCACTAAAGATGTTTGCTCTGTTAAGGTACACTCTTCTCTTCCACTACTTGAAAACAATATATCTCAGCTCAAATTAAAATACAAGTTCTTCTCTGCTGTATGCAAGCTGCCCTTCATTTTAATCCCAGCTTCTAGCAAGGCAAGTCTGTTGATGTAAAACAGGAGAAAAGGATTGAATGCAGCTGAAAGATTTTAATTCCTAATGGGAATCCCTGGTGTTTTTGTCTAAGTCACTTGTAGAGCAAAACCTGGATCATGGGCTCAGGATCATGTCCTGGCACCACAGTAGATTCAAATTTAACAGATGGATGAGAAGGGCTGTGCCCCCCTACTGCTGCTTTTCATTGTGCTCAACATAACTTTATCCCAGGGATCTGGTATAGTTACCAGTTCTTCACAATGCCTACTGCAAAATATAAATATGTAGGATAGAACTGAAGTTCTTTGGGCAAAAAGAAGTGGACTTATTAGAGTTAGGCTGCAGCATCAGTGGCTGGTTTGGGGCAGACAAGAGAGGTCTGATTCGGGAGAAAGGAAATAGATACAAACAAAAAAATACAGTGACTGATTCCTTAGGAATTGTTTGCACAGTTATTATAGGAGATGCAATATTTTCCATGTGTATCAAATATGCACGCTGACATAAAATATTTAAAATCAGTGGGTTTGCTGATTATTGTCTGAAATATACATGCATAACAGTCTGGTTTAAATTATCCCATGGTGATGACAGGTAAAATCTTCTATTAATGATAGCAGTGTTTTATTTTTCAGTTTTATATCAGTCTCTAATTAGAAGCTCCCAATTTCTTTGATTAGCAATACAGAGAGAGAGAAACAAAAGCCTTTAGCATGTTACCGGAATAGGAATTCAGATAACTATCCACTAGTCGTACCCCATGGTGAAATCCAAGATGCATCCACTTTGTGTCACCTTCTGCTCTCTGAATGCTTTGTCAAGTTTAGACTTTAAGCCCGTTTCTTAATGCATGTGTCACTAACATGCTCATAAATTGCCTTGATGTAGTGCTAGTGTCTTTAGGGCCACTAGAAATTGTGGTGTAAATTATTTGTAAAATAACAATTAGTTACAGTTCAAAACACAAGGTGAAGGAGTAGAAAGGATACTTGAAACTTCATGTGGAAATTAAGATGGCAGTGTCTACCTAGCTAAAGAAAGAGAAGTTTGGTCATAATTGCAGGGTGTGGCTGGGAAACTCATGAATGTAATGATCCAAATGCATGGAATAAGCACTATTCTCCCAAGATGTAATGAACAGTAAGAGATTTTTGTGTGCCTCCTGAACTTGCAATAAATGCTGACTGCCTGGTATTTAAATCTTCCTCAATTTTCTAGGGCATTCTGGATCTCCTAAACCAGTCGATGAGGTTGACCTGATAATCTCCTAAGGGAAGTGGTGGATTCCCCAACATTGGACAGTTTTAAGACAGCTCGACAGGGTACTGGGCCATTTCATGTAAAGTATATATATAATTTTTATTCTTTTTTTTTGCCTTGAAAGGTTGGACCAGATGATCCCTGAAGTCTCTTCCAAACTGGCATTCTATGAGTCTGTGTTTGGTCTTACTTTTTCGTGGTAGTAGGCGAGATCTTTAATCTCAAGTACTGATGAGTATTTGATGTTGAACTCACTCACTTTGTAATCTTAACAAAGAGCTTAGTATTGTATTTTTCCTATCCCATCTGCTCTCCTGCCTTTTTCTTAAATCATTAAGAAAAGGTCCATTTCAAACAGCAGAATTAGTGAAACTGGTAGAAAGACTTGGAAGTACATTGCTTGAAATAATTTTTTGGTTCATACATTTGTTTCCCTAAAAAGAAAAAGTGGACCTAACACTGCCTTCTTATACATTTATGAACTCTCACAAATGTTTGCCTCATTCACATAAATCACAGAATAGAGATAAGATTTCCTGTAAACCAGAATTGTTTATAGATGACTTTTCAGAATAGAAATTTGCAAAAATATCTTAAGATCATACTTAATATTTTGATGAAACCAGAATTTATTAAATAGAAAAGTAATAAATTTTTATTAGAATGCTACGGTAATCACTTTAGTGAACCAGTAAAGCCATAACGTGTTTTTTTTTATAGAGGCATGTGCATGCCTGCATGTTTGTTTGCACTCACAGTTGTAAATTCTTCAGAATTCTTAATTTTTACATCTTCCCTATCCAGAGGCAATTTTTATTTCTCAGGCTCTGGCAGTTCCTGTCTCTTATTCATATATACTGTCTGAACAACATCAGACAAAATAAAGTATCAGTGTGATGCGTCATTTTCTGGCTTAAGAAATAAAGGAAAGAAAAATGAACCTGAAATATCAAATACAGTTTAGTCTATCAGAAGTAGCTATATTCCATTTCTTTAATATTTAATAGCCTAAACATTTTTTATATTGCAGATAGCATAAAGCGTGTAGCATTGTTTAACTTTAGGAGAATACTATTCTTACATTTTACAGATCAAAAGAACTGAAAGATAGGCAAAATATCTAGCTCAAGTAAAATGGAAATATTTTGTGGAGGAAGCACCTTCACAATAACTTATCCCCCATATACCCCCAATAACAACACAGGATGGGGGATGAAGGGATTGGGAGCAGTCCTGCTGAGAAGGACGTAGGGGTATTGATAGATGAAGAGTTGGGCATGAGTTGAGAATGTGTGCTTACAGACCAGAAAGCCAATCATACCCTCAGCTGCATCAAAAGAAGAGTGGCCAGCAGGTCAAGGGAAGTGATCCTACCCCTTTACTCTACTCTCATGAGACCATACTTGGACCACTGTGTCCAGCTCTAGAGTCCACAATACAAGAGGGACATTGACTTGTTGGAGAGAGTCCAGAGGAAAGCCACAAAGATGATCAGAGGGCTGGAGCATCTCTCCTACAGGACAAGCTGAGAGAGTTGGGGTTGTGCAGCCTAGAGAGGAGAAGGCTCTGGGGGACCTTGCGGCTTTTCTTAAAGGGGGCTTATAAGAAAGATGGGGACAAACTTTTTAGTAGGGTCTGTAGTGACAGGACAAGGGGTAATGGCTTTAAACTAAAAAAAAGTGGATTTAGAGTAGATATAGGGAAGAATCTTTTTGCAATGAGGGCGGTGAAACACTGGAAAAGGTTGCCCAGAGAGGTGGTAGATGCTTCATATTTAGAAACATTCAAGGTCAGGTTGCATGGGGCTTTGAGCAACCTGATCCTGTTGAAGATATCCCTGTTTATTGCAGGGAGGTTTGGACTAGATGATCTTTAAAGATTCCTTCCAACACAAACTATTTTATGATTTTATACCACTAGACTATCATTCTTCCATTATATTCTTCCATTCTAGTCTTTCTATTGCATGTATACTTTCTAGTGGGACGTATACTTGCTTTCTAACAGTTCTTAGCCATTTGAGATGACAATGTCCATTTTGGTATAGTTTGCTTTGGATTAAGTTGGTCGACTAAGTTCTCAAAAAACAGTCAGTTATTATGGTTATGCCATTTCCCTTGAAGGTATTACCTGATCCAGTCTGTCAGAGAGGACATATTCTGTTCCTAATCTGAGTTTCCTATTGCTTATCCCTTATACTTGTATGTGACATTTGTTTCTTTTACTATGAACCACAATTTTTAGTGAACATGTACCAACAAAATAACTGTATAAATAAGCATGAAACCTTGGCAGCACTAGCACAGAATTCGATAGGGTGGTATTGTGGTATTCCCACCAAAGTTGGTGTTCTTGGACATTTTCAGCCTATTTGCTACTATGACAAGATAAGGTACCAACTGGCTCAGAAAGTCTACATCATGTCTCAGAATCATAGAATGCCAGGTTAGAAGGGACTCAAGAACCTACTTAGAAATCTTTTTGGACAGTTTTGTCCCTCTGTAGAGGAAGCACATTCTCTCCTTGTAAAATTATATGTTAGGGAATGAGTGCCTTCATGTGCTGCCACTGTAAAAAATGCAATAATAAACAGATGCTACAGGGTGGTACTTGTGTGGACAGGGAGACAAAAATCAGCTTCCTAGGAAAATGAAAGAATCAGTCGCTGAGGACGAATGGGAGTACTTCTGTGGAAGGTCTAGGGTTGTAAAAATCCTGCAACCAAAAGCCTGGAAAGCACAGAGGGCTCCCGAGCCCCCAAGGAATGCCAAAAATCTCCTTCTGTTCTGTGTTGTAGTTGTTTGTAGCAATTAAAAATAAAAATAATAGATCATGAAAACATGCGGAACAATATTTATTGCTGCTCTACATAGTTATATTTCCACAAGGCCAATCCTGATATGTGTCTTGCTGCCATAAAAATGCAACTGACAGTTTATTATCCTGTTACAGAACATCCTTCATTATTTATAGAGATTGTGTTTGGAAAGACAAATGGCTTCTGTTCTTTGCAGAAGCAATAATAAAGTAATAACACTTTTCATTAACAACCAGCTCCTTTCTTACCCTTTCAGCTTGCTGCTTGCTTGTCTAATCATGGGGTTTCATAGCTAGTTCAGCAGACTGCATCATTGTATTTATTAGATGTCAGAGGTTAAGGATGGCTTTTTGTCCACTTCTGGTTTCTACCCTAATGACATTAGTAATAAAAAAAGTATTTATTGAAATTAAGTAATTCAGTTGCATGTTTTGGATGTGTTGTTTCTTTTGTAAGCAGCTGCATAAATACTTGCATTAATATATAGCCTATTTTAATAGAATGTATCATCTGCTGACAGACCACAATGATCATACTTCTTTCCAAACCAATGGTATGGGGCTAATCCTTAAACTGTTGTCTTTGTTAGACAAACATTCATGGTAGTTCTCTGATGTATGTTATGCAACAATTATTCATAAAACAAAGTATTATTTCCTGATGAATCTGCATGACTTAGACATTAATGCTATAAAGCTAATTTTCAGTCTTTCAAGCACTCACTCTTTGATAATATTTCCTATTTATGAGCTTCACAGAGGTGCTTGTGCACAGTATTCCAGTAATCTTTGTAAAAAGACAGCAAAATTTTTCAGACTAGTGCAGATACAAGCAGTAAAAATCATGTAAGGAATCAAAGCAGAATTAACAATGAGAAACACATTTCCATTCTGGAGAGAGGCAAGTGAAAGCTGAAAGAATTTTAGTCAAACAGGGAGCTGGATGTTGTCTAAGGTTTACTTCAAGTTGTGTCTTCAAAATAAAATGCTCACTTCTGGCTAAGGAGCCTAGTTTGTGTTTTGAGCCACTAAGTACATGAACCATTGCATTATTCAGTGATACCACAGTAAATATTAATTTGCACAAGGACTATATTTTTGGCGAAGCATCAACAGAGCAGAACAAGTTGAATCTTACAGTAATTAGAAAACATAGCAAGTTCATGGTGATGAAATGTGAATGTTCCAGTGGACTTAAGAAAAAAAAAAAGCATAATGTACAAGAAAGCCATTCTTGACTGTCATTCTTGGCAGTAAAACTAATGAACAGAAATTGACTGGAAGGCTGAATTTGGCTTTAGTTTTATTATGCCTTTGTTGCATATATGATAGGGAAGAGGACAGGAAAAGGACTTTTCATCCTGTTTTTACTCTGTTTGCAGAACTCAGGATAAATGATTACATCTTAAGTTTTCTTTTCTTGGGTCTTGTCGTGGATGGAGTGACACACTTCACTCATAAGAGAGAAGTAGCAATATGTTTATTGATATAAAGCAGCAATTTAACAAAGTTTGATAGTAAATGTAACAGTGGTTTAACAAGTTTCAATGTCAAGATTCACTTGATATTTACTGCATAGAGAACAGAGTCAAACAAAACTGTCAGGGAGACCCTCCTGTTGAGTTACAAGGTTCAGGAAGGACCGCTTGCTTTGTAAACTCCTCAGAGTCTAGGTGCAGCTAGATCCAATCCTAGTCCCATACTTTGTGAACAGTTCATGTCTAAATGGTTATATATGCACAATCAATCCTTTGTATCACTTATCTGAGATTTCAAAGTTTAGCATGGTTAATAATTTACCAAGAATCTGTTGCGGCAGGGAATCTCTTGGCCTCGACGAGTAACCTTGAGAGGTATCCCTACTCAAGGGGAAATCCTGGCATGCAGCCCACTGCTGTGCAGGAGAGTTCAATGGGCCTGGGGCTGCCCACTATTTATGGAGTAAGATAATTGACTTATAGTCATATTTACATACCAGCTACCAGAAGTTATTTTCTTCCAAATTTGTCTTGAATCAGACATTGGCCAGCACTGTGGTTAGGTGGGTGCATTGCTCACAATAGCCCTTGGATAGTGTATTGTTACCTGTCCACTTTGAGCCCTGTGGAGCCATCATGACCAGGTGCATCCGTTATATCTGCCACAGGTGGTTATCTCTTGAGCAGAGTTACAGTAAATGCTGGGGGGTTGGGAAGAGCACGTTGCAACAGGTCTCTTTTCTGTGATCAGTATAAAAATATTGTCAGTTTAGACATGAAGATAATGACTGCAAGTATAATAAATAATTTTTTCTTGTTGGCTGCTGTGTTTGTTGAAAAGTGTTTAAACATCAGTTTTCCTTTTTTCCTATTAGGTGTTGATGGACCATCCCAAACCTCATTTTAATTGCCCTTCTAGTAACAGAAATGGACTGAGCAGTGGCATTGTCTTTTTTCATTGTTTGCTTTGGCATTTTCACACTCACCTGCTTAATTTAAAGTAGATTTCAAATAATTTTATAGATGTTTATGTTCATCAGTAGTGAAGCTAGCATTAACTGAAACTAATATGTTTATGTCATTTCAGTCATTGGCTTGGTTCTAATCCAGAAGTAATATGTTGGTACCATACAATCCTAAACATATAAGTCAAGACTTATTAGCCTGAAAATGGGATTTTTCTTTTGCCATTCATTGTTATCTCTATACAACATTGTACTGGAGCTTGCGAGTGTATCAGATTGATTCAGTGGCTGTACAGGGTCTCTAGATTGCATGCTATGGAGGGCTGTAGGTGCGGCTCACATGCTTCCTCATCATAGAAGTGCTATTGCTACTTGCAAGAGGTCAAAGCGAAGTTAAATTGCAAGAGTACCACATTCTTTACATTTCCTGTTTTCAAGAGTTTAAGGATACCTTCTTTTTCCACTTTAGGGCAAAAGGCTACCTTTGAGAATGTTCCATGTTCTTCTTTTTTTGCCTCATATATTATGAGCTCCTGCAGGTGGACTGTATAAGTACTCAAGGTTCCACAACTGTGTCATACAAGTAATATCATATAAATAGATGTTGAAGCATTGAACCAGGTCAGAGAGATTTTTGAAGCTATGGGAGCTTGTCTAAAAATAAGGTACTATTTTCCCCCATGGGATGTTTGCCTTAAATTCAGTAAAAAAAGGAAATTAAGATTCAATGGAGAAGCAACATTCTTGCTGACGATGGAGAGCCTATAAGACCTGCTGTGTGTTTTGTACCATATCCTATGATGAGAAGACATTGTAAAATGACTCTCAGTCTTGGATTTTGCCAGTATGTCAAGGTCCTAAACAGTTACTTTTAAACAAATGGGGAGAAAGAAGGAAAAAAGCTAACACCCAAAACCAATGCTAGGGGGTTATGGTAAATTAAGTCACAGCAGAACTCCCAAGGCTGCTATTTCACCAAATTTTCTAAACAAGAAAACAATCGATTTTCACAAATTAAAATGTTAAAATAATGGATTGTGACTTGAAAAAAAGAGAAGACACTCCATTTACTGAAGCTTGGGAAACTGTTAAGCAAGTATGCCAATCTTATTCAACGAGAAAGTAAGAGACCCCTTTAAAATTTAAATAGCATTCTCTGGGGTTTGATTGCAAATCATCTCACCTAGAATGCATTGAAGGTTTATATTGGAAATGTTCCTAGTGTTGAGTCATTTGGACTATTCACTTAAGATGTCTGGAACATTGCACAGTAAGTTCCAACATTTAAAAGTTATGACTTGCAGCTATTTTAAAATCAGTCTTGTTAAGATTTCATTTTCCTTTTTAAACTTGACATAACTGGAGGCAAAAATGTAATTGAATCTTATGTATCTTCAGTATGGGGGGAGGGTAAGTAGGGGGTTAAATAAAGGTTACACAGCAGCAACTTCTCTTCTGCAAGAATATGTGGATTTTTCTAATGAGTGCTCAGTATGGTCTAGTGAGAATTTTCCATTCCTACCCACTTGCACAGCATTTTATGGCCAAAAGAGACCTTACAGACTAGGGTAGAAAGAAGATAATTTGCTGGAAATCCAAGAGATATTCAAAACAAAAGCTGCTTCCTTTTTTCTAAGCTGCTCATCTGCTCCGTGCTGAAGTTAACCAAATCCATTCCTTATTCCAACAATCAAAAACAACTTGTGAATCTCAATTTAATAGAAATATACAGCCTGAAGCTTGACAGGTATCTCTGTTTTTTATATTTGCATGGCTCCCTGTAGCATTTTGTGTGTCACAACTATAACACAGCTAACATGAAAACAGCTTGCATCATGCAGGAATGTTATGATCTCCATTTGGGCTGATGTAGGTTTTTCTCATTACCAAACACAGCTTTATTTTATCACTCTGCCCCATAATTTCTTGTTTAGACATTTTGAAAAATAAGCACTTAGCATGCAGTTGGCTGCATTCAGGACTCCTAAGGTGAATCTGTATTCTCTGCAAAGCCTATGATTAAGATGTAAAATTACAGTCATGATTTTAGATATGCTTTTGACCCAATTCTGTCTAAAAATTTTAGGGCTGATTTAGTATGAACAGAGATCATTACCGCCCATCAGATTTGCTTTCATTTGTCAAACTATCCCTGCTCAGACAAACTGTAATTAAAAAACAAAACCAAACAACAAACAAACAAACTGAGATGCAAAGAAATAATAATTTCTTCATGTTTATTTACTTCTTCCTCAAAATGAGTTTCTCAGATATTTAATCAATTGTGTCCTGGTGAATTTCACCATGTCCATGGCAGAACAGGGAGCTGATCTTGTACTTGCAAGGTAGTTTGTGTTTTCTTCATTTGTCCTTGGAATACCACAGCAAGTTCTACTTAGTAGAGAGGAGGAGAATATCAGGAATTATGTTCTTTATTTTGGGAAATATCTTCAGTCTTTGATCTAGAATTTGCCTTGCTCATTCATGTTGAGTGCTGTCTTCATCCACCAATAATCCACTGCACTTCATTCAGGATTATTCATAGAACTGCTACTTTACACAAAGGAGAGAAAATTTAACCTCTAGTTTGCAGAGGTAAACAATAATAATAACCATAATCATAATAATAATCCAAGTATTTTATTGGAAATGATAAATCACTTTTAAGAACTTAGATAGCTGTGTAAACAAATTTGTGGAGCGGTATCTCCATGAGAATGGACACGTGAGCAATCCCGACTCTGTGGTGCCAGCAAAATCACCCAAGGACAGCCACGTGTAGCACGTGAAGCGGCAGTGACGCAGCAAGAAAAAGGAGGCAGAAGACAGAACTAAGGGCAGCGCGTGCACAGCAGTGCCTGGCCAATCAGGAGATGTTGTTTAGCGCATGGCAGAATTTGTTGTACCAATCAGAGTTGTGCTTCCAGCCCGTGGTCGGCGCTGGGGGGTATATAATGAGCGATCTTTGGGCGAATAAACGGCAATGCTTTGGATTACATTAGTCCATGTACACGTTGTCCATTGATCTCCCGCAAGTGGCGCCCGAACAGGGACCCTCTTGCTGTTGCTTCGCAGAAACGGTGAAGACAGCTAGAAGGAGAGGGTAGCGGGAAAGCCGACCGAAGCAGCCGTTGCCCCGACGGCTGGAAAAAGCGCGAGTGCTGAGTGGAACCTTGCCCTGATCAAGCGAGTGGTCGGAAAGGGGATGGAGTCCACGCTTGCCAAAGAAGAGCAGGCAGTGGTTAAGCTCCTCCAACATATCCTTTCTAAGAAAGGGTTATCTTATGATGGCGATGACTTGAAGCGTTATTGCAGTGGGCTAAAGAGAAAAGCCTGATCCTCAGTGCTGCAACAGCTTGTGAGCTGAGCACATGGGAAGATGTCGGCAAACACCTCTGGGAGGACGTTAGCCGAGGCTCGGAAGAAGCTACCAAGATGGCGACCCTGTGGTGGCTGATCCGAGAAACATTAAGGGAAACGAAGAACAGAGAAATGAAGAGCGAACGAGTGGCAGCTGCTGCTGCATTTGCAGCCTTTAGCCCTGAGCCTGGGGGCTCTAAATCTACCTCAACGCAGCTTTTTGAGGCGCCAAAAATTCCCCTGCTTGCACCCGCTGGAGTGGCAGCAACACCTATCTCAGTGGCAATAGCAGCGGATGCAGTGGTTCAACCTAAAGCTGGAGGTGCGGCGAAGATGCTGGGAAGAGAACAAAAGGAAAAACTGCCGGTATCAAGCTCGGTATCCGAGGATGAATCTGATTACGACGAGGAGGACGTGTCGACTGAAAATTTTCCTCCACCTCCCATTAATCCAGCACCGATTCCAGTCTCTTATCCTCCACTTCCTCCTTCGACACCAGAGTCGCCTGCTGAAAAGCAGGAAGAAGAGAACTTAGGTCTCGGCGACAGACAACTGAAGGAACTGCTCCGGAAATTGAAGGACCTGGCGAAGGATGAGTATACTTCTAAACTCCCTAATTATGCCCCCAACGAACAGCCCCAACCACTCGGGGGTAGTAATTCTTTCCTCTCNGTGGGGAAAGTGGGGAAGCTCCATCTGAATGATTAGCAAAAGCTCTGTATGTTTTAAATTACCTCCACCTTGCAACAGATAAGGATGAGCCACCTATGTTAATTCACAGCAGTGCTTTACGAGCTGACATGAATAAGGAGCTTAGTTAAGTGTTAGTCCAATATAAAGATTTAAGAACAGGTGAATGGAAAGGGCCAGCAGAAGTAAAAATGACTGGTCGAGGATATATGTGTTTGCTTACAGGGGAAGGTATTCATTGGATACCTGCACGATGGGTAAAGCCGTGGAAACAACAGCCGGCAGAAGCTGTGTCCCCCTAATCCTTGGCATGATACACAGGCAATGTAGTTACAGGGTTTGATGTTTGGTTGCAGAGTTTGGGTTTGGGGAGATGGTTGAAAGATTTGATTCTTTTTTGTATTAGTAACTGTTCCTTTTTTGTATTAGTAACTGTTGTAGTTTTTGTATTATTATTATGTTGTGTATGAAAGTTTTTGATTACCGTTTTGTCCTGCACTGTTAAACAAGTCTGGATTGCTCAAAAAGAAGAAGGGGGATTTGTGGAGCGGTATCTCCATGAGAATGGACATGCGAGCAAATCCAGACTCTGTGGCACCAGCAAATTCACACAAGGACAGCCACATGTAGCACGTGAAGTAGCAGTGATGCAGCAAGAAAAAGGAGGCAGAAGACAGAACTAAGGGCAGCACATGCACAGCAGTGCCTGGCCAATCAGGAGATGTTGTTTAGTGCGTGGCAGAGTTTGTTGTACCAATCAGAGTTGTGCTTCCAGCACGTGGTCGATGCTGGGGAGTATATAACGAGCGATCTTTGGGTGAATAAACGGCAATGCTTTGGATTACATTAGTCCGTGTATGCGTTGTCCATTGATCTCCCGCACATATTATGTCAGCCACTTGGACTAGATGATCGTTATAGGTCCCTCCCAACTTCAGTTCTATTCTATTCTATTCTGGTCTGTTCTATTCTATTATATCCTACTATCTAGTTAATGACATGTATAAGAAGAGTAGATTAAAGGTTTGTGGTCCCATGGGGTTTTTTTGTTTTCCCTTATTAGTAGTGCTTAGCTAAGATCTTGATGAGAAACAGTATTTTTTTTTATCCTTCCTTGGAGAAACAAGAAACAAGAAGAAACTGGAAGATATGATCTGTCTTTTATAATCTCGTATGTTGAGATAGATTCCAAGGCCCACTTGGAATTAAATTTGACAAGGGATGTCAAGGACAACAAGAGAGGTTTCTTCAATTACATCAGTACCCAAAGGAAGACTAGAGAAAATGTGGGCCTGCTGCTGAATGAGGTCGATGCCCTGGTGTCAGAGGACACAGAGAAGATGGAGTTACTGAATACCGCCTTTGCTTCAGTCTTTACTGCTAAGGCTGACCCCCAGGAATCCCAGTATCTGAAGGTGAAAGAGGAAGTCTGAAGAAGGGAAGACTCTTCCTTGGTTGAGGAGGATTGGGTTAGAGATCATTTAGGCAAACTGAATACCCACAAATCCATGGGCCCCGATGGGATGGAGGACAGTAGCTAGTAGTGTTTCCCAGGGTTCAGTACTGGGTCCAGTCTAGGG
Source organism: Brachypteracias leptosomus (assembly GCA_013401335.1). NCBI lineage: Eukaryota > Metazoa > Chordata > Aves > Coraciiformes > Brachypteraciidae > Brachypteracias > Brachypteracias leptosomus. The sequence goes on from VYZX01026936.1 coordinate 57,793, forward strand.
ACTGACCTGCTGGAAAGTAGTTCTGCAGAGAAGGACCTGGGAGTCCTGGTGGACAATAAGTTAACCATGAGACAGCAGTGTGCCCTTGCGACCAATTGTATCCTGGAGTCCATTAAGAAGAGTGTGTTCATCAAGTCGAAGGAGGTTCTCCTCTTCCTCCACTCTGCCCCAGTGAGGCAACACCTGGAGTACTGTGCCCAGTTCTGGGCTACCCAGTTCATGAGAGACAAGGAACTACTGCAGAGAGTCCAACAGAGGGCTAGAAAGTTGATTAGGAGACTGGAGCATCTCTCTTATGGGGAAAGGCTGAGAGACCTGGGTACTTTTAGCCTGGAAAGAGAAGGCTGAGTGGGGATCTTATCAATGTTTATAAATATCTGAAGGGCAGGTGTCAAGAGGATGGGGCCAGACTCTTTTCAGTGGTGCCCAACAATAGGACAAGAGACAATGGGCACAAACTGGAGCACAGGAAGTTCCATCTGAACATCAGGAAAAACTTCTTTACTGTAAGGGTGATGCAGCACTGGAACAGGCTTACCAAAGAAGTTGTAGAGTCTCCTCTGAAGAATTCAAAACCTGCCTGGACATGTTCCTGTGCAACCTGCTCTAGGTGAACATTCTTTAACAGAGAAGTTGGACCAGATGATCTCCAAAGGTGTCTTCCAAACTCTACCATTCTGTGATTCTATGGCTATAATGTACTGTAGCTATCAATGCATTTCAATGCACAAGTCCATGTACATTTCGAACAGATCTATTTTTATAGGGATTTTGTTTCCCTTATCTAATTCTGTTTGAGCATAGAAAAGATCTCTGTAGAGAGGATTTGAGGCTACTTTAAATCTGTATGCTTCCCCTCCCTCCCAAAATATCTTATTTCTCAATATTAAAAATGTTCATTTCCATAGATCTGGAATGAAAGGTTGTGTGGTTTAATTGCCAGGATATAAATCATGTTTCCTTTTCCTGTCTTTTTAACTTTTCCTCTTTGAGAACATTGAAATTGCCTTTTTGAGTACTTGGAAGAAAATACTCATAGGAATTAAAAACCTGTGGCACCATTTTCTGAGACTACCTATTCAATGCTTACCATTGTTAACTGTATATAAAAAGGGACTAGCAGCTATAAAGGTGAAAAGCTAAAAATGACTGATTGCTTCAACATCTGGACATATTATTTCAATTACTGCCATCAAGTTCTTATGCAAGAGAAGTACTAATTGTTGTCCAGGTTTATCAGGAAGACTCCAAAAGACAAAACAAACAAACAAAAAAAGACCCCCAAAATGAAATACTATTGATTCCCTGTTACTAAATAAATATTCATTGCACTTTCCCACAACGTCACAGGAAAATGTTGGTTAGTACATTTCCATGATGTCATTTCATTTGAAAGATGACATTTGCTTTAAAAAGCGTACTTGGTGGTCATAATTTATAGGCATTTTGTCTTCACTGAGAAAAGTGCCATTTACAGAATACTTTTCACTGACATAACCAATATTTAATGGTAGACAACTGATATCAGCAAGTTAGACCATTTGCCACAATGCACTATAAAAATAATTTAAATGAGGAAGTGTTTTTAAATACCTATGGATCAGCATATTATCTTCATTTTCACATGAAGTTAATCAACTATTGGACATGTACTACCAGCTAAGAGTGCAAAAATGCTCAGTTATTTGACCATACACCTCTGAATTGTGAAAATATGGCTTAGAGTAAATACTTTCACAAAGAAAACTGCTATGAAATTGAAGCTGAAGCAAAAACTAAGATCAATTCTCCTTCTCTTAGTCCGCATGTGTTGTAAATGGGAGTGATCTATTAGACTGTGAGCACTCCTTGAAGTGCAATTGGAACGATATTGTATATGTGGATGAGAAGGATGTCTAAATCTGTACTTCTGAGAGCTAAAAATAATTATTTAGATATTTTGTTCTTCATCAATGCAAAAACAGCATCTATGATACTCAGAAGAAAAGAATCAAGGACACAAAAGTTTAATTACACTGCTTTATTTCCTTTGCAGCTGTATCCCATTAGCTTGCAAGCAGTGGGGTATCTCTTAGCAAGCTTTGACCCTCCTACCAATATATCTTTAAGCAAACTGATAATTAAAATCAATTCCAGGGAATAGAAGTGATGAAAGGAATATTTTTCCAACAGAGACCTCTGAAGTAACTTTGCTGCCATGCAATCTCTTTCTAGTTAACTGGTTGCCAGATGCTTATTTGAGATTCTTAAGGTGAGAGCTATCTTCCTTAAAATCTACTATTTAGTCCAGTTTGGTAGAGAAAGTAGAGAACAGAAAAGGTTGTATAGTTCAGACTGATTGCTTTTATGCACATTTTAAAGAGGTGTTTTATGCCAGCTAAGTCTGTAATTCTTGCTTGTGTTTAATAGAACATTTAGTGTATATTTCACAGAGAATTCAGAAGTAGAAAGTAATATAAAAAATTAGCTGTTCAGGCTGATTTTTTAAAATCCCATTAGGCACACGGTGGTATCTGTGGTAGTATTTGCATGCTTCTTAAAAACTTGGCTTGAACTCATTATGGATATGACAGCAATTCTGAATTTATGGACTAGTTATGTCATCCACCCTGGGGAGTTTTCTAAGAGCATTCAGTATCACTGCAAAGCCCAGATTAGGGTCCTTTGTCTTTTGAGCTCTTGGAATATGTGATTGAGGTGTACTTATTCCATCTTTTTCCATTTTTGTATGCGCTTATAATGTAAAGGATGTAGTGGCAAAAATAATGACTGTGAGCATTCTAGACAGAAAAAAGAGAACATTTGTATGTTTTCTCAGGGCCTTGGACCTCTTCTTCCAATTAAAATACATACTAGAAATACTGCTGTTCAGGTCTTGTTTTTTGGTTGGTTTGGCTGTAGGGAGTTTAGCCATTCAGTGAGTGAAAATCAGGAACGAGGTGGATCATGACTATCATAGTCATGTGATGTAGATGTAACATGTGGTGAATAACCCAAAAGTCCTGAGACTTATCCATGATCTTCTACATTCAGAAGGGAATATACCATGATGCATGTGGTGGTTAAATAATGACTTCTAATACATGAAATACATTTTAAAGGGTTAAAGTTACTTTTGGTGACTTTCCATAAACCATTGGAAGTCAGAAAAAAAATGTCTTTGTTTTTAAAAGCTGGTTCTAGGAGACGCACTTTTAGAAGTCAGAAGATCAGACAGATTTCACAACCTCATTCTTCCAATCTTTCTTTTCCCTCACTACTATTGAAGAATGCACTCTGTTCCTGCCCTGTTTTTTTCTTTATACTTTTTACTTTATTTGACAGTCTTTCTTTTGAGAGTTTATCTTTCACTAGCTTTTAGGCCTCCAGCCATCATATACTGTCATGGTCCTTTGGGGCACGCTGATCTTTATTCCAGCATTGTCTCACTCACTTGAAGGCTTATCACCAGCTTTTCTTTGAAAGGCTGTCTCTAGTTTAATATCTGAAGGTTAGACAACACATGATAGAACATTTAATCTCATCAGCAGAGTCCTACACCAATATTATCACTTTTCAGCTCTTATATTTGTAGGTTTTAATTAGCTTGAATGTGTAGGAGAGAAATTTTAAAACAGTCATTAAATGTGATTTTTTGGCTGTTCTCCAAATTCTCATCTGTATTTTAGTAATATGCAAGAGTATTCTCATAATTGATAAGGTCATAATGGAATCTTCATTAATGTAACAGTACCCATCTGGTCTGACAAACACAGATCCTTTTCACTGGATTTTTGAGTGTTGGTTTTGTTGGGTTTTTTTAATAAAACAAACCACCTCCTTCTCCATTAAGCAGTCAGAAGTAATGGGTTATGTGTTTTGTTTTTTAAATGATTCTGCTACAAAAACAGAGAGCCATGTGGGAAAACTTGGCAGAGTTACCTTGCCTTAGATTGTATAATACATTTAACTATAATACACTTAACTAACTTGGAATTAAAAAGAAAAAAAAAGTGTGTTGAGCTTAGCTTTTAGGTTGCTTGTTTAATTTGGAGGAAAACACTGAGCAATTCAGGCACTATAGCATTAGTCTTAGTATGCAATTTACTCAATGGACTGATTAGCAAGGGAGAAGAGCAGAGGTGGAAAGGTGAACAGGGATGGGGGTGACTATTTCTCCAGTCTTGCTCTCATCACAGGAAAATGTTTCAGAGTTTCTGCCAGTTCAGTTCTCCTGGAACAGTGAGCAGTGTAAATCCTACTCACTTGATATCGTCTGTACTATAATTTGCCAAGTTTCCTTTTTAAAGTTCCTCAAAGGAAATATGATTATACATTATTATTTTAGAAAATTAATGAATCTATACTTCTGCTGATACCATGCTTTAATCCATGGATGCCCGAGTGATGAATGAAATGCCCCTCAATCTTCACCATAAATGCATGTCTCCCAGATGGGCCCATCATCAGTAGGAATCCATATATAGCAAATCAATAAAATAATGCAGTAAGGTTCCTTGTCAGATACGTGGATAAATCATTCTCCTTATTCATGTGAACTGTGCTTATTCTTTGAATATGTATTTCCTAAGGTCAGAAATTAACATAAATTTACTTAGCTCATTTTAGGTCACCAAGCAGTTATTTCTTCCTTAGCTCAGTGTTATCTACAATCAATCTTGGCATCTGTTCAGTCATGGCAGTACACCAATATTGCCTCATCCACAGTTTCCTTTCTCCTCCAGAACTCCCATGGTGCTGGGGACCTCAGTCTCAGACACAGTCTGCCTTTATTGTTAGGATTAGGGTTCAGAGAATCACAAAGTCTACAGAGCTAATGACACTGGCTTTGCAAAGCACATGCCAAGGGGAGCATGGCACTGCACCAACATTGCTCCCTCAACATCTTTCCTTCGTCTCCAGGACACCTATGGTGCTGGGGACCTCAGTTTCACTCCCAGGCTGCCATTACAGTTAGTGTTCAGACAATCAGAAAGCCGAGATATGCAGAGACACTGGAGCTGGAAAAGACATGCCCAGGGGAGCATGGCATTGCACCAACACTGCCTCCTTCACACCTTCCTTTCTCCCCCTGGGCACTCATGGTACTTTAAATGATATCTATGTCCTGGAAACACATAAATTTTATTCACATTTCCTTTCATTTTAACATGTCATAATATTCATGTTAGGAATCGGAAAGGATGAACTACTCTGTTGTGTAGCTAACTGTTTTTAAGTAATTGCTCCTTGGAAATTAAAAGTCTCATTTGCAGTTCAGGAAATGTAAAGAAGTGTTTTACAGAGGTAGGGTTATGTTAAGGAAGATAAGAAATTAATATTTACATTTAGATGTTGTTGTTTGTAGGTTTCAGACAACAGAAATAATCCATTTATGATTTCTTCTGTGGTTTCCCATTCCCTATATCTTTCTTTTATGTCAGGATCCTTTTTTCACTATTTGGGTTCTAGCCTACTTCTTGGTACCATGAATTTTTGGAGATATGTGCAATAATATGATTTCTAATGCAAAAGAGTATGTGATGGAATTGTTCCCACCTACATGGTTTCTTCATAGTGGTGTTGCCCTAACGACATACAGATTCTTGAGTTTCATATACCATTAATTGAGTTTCATATACCATTAATTTCAATGCTTTCTTCATTAAAATTCTAAGAGACAGAGGGCATTAAAAAGAAAATGACCCCTAGTAAGGCAAAGTGGTGGAAATGTTACCACACTTTCCTTTACCATCTGACATTAGTCCACTAGAATTTTTTTATTTCTTAAAACATTTATTTCATGTATGAAATGTGAGGGGTTTTTTCCCCCTCCCAAATACATTTTAGAAGAAAGCAGTGAATGAACATCTTCTAGGAGGTTGGCTTCTGTTGTGGTTTAAGGTTTGGGGAAGGGGAGGGACAGGTGGAGCGGCTATTCCACTCCCCTTCCTGCCACACTCTATAAAAGGACACAGGAAGTTCCGCTCGCCCCCTCCTCGCTGGGATTGCTGCTGGGTCCGGATGTCTCTGTGGCTGCTACAACTCCACGTGGCTCGGGAGGAATCCAGCAAGATCTGAGGATTGGTGTTGTATATATTTGTATATATACCTTCCCTTGTTTCCTCTGTATATTTCCCTTCCTTTGATATTCCTTTTGTTACTCCCTGTTAAAAGTTGTAATCTTGATTTCCAACTTTGTGTGAGACCTTTCTTCCTCCCCTGGGAGGGAAGAGGGGAGGGGGAAGAGGGGTGAAACAAATTCTGCTCCATGGGAGGTTGCCCTGAGCCTTAAACGGAGACAGCTACTATAAATGTAATGGGTCCTCAGATATTGCCTCCAATCAAGCCCTGTATACTCTACATAGGAAGGTGGATTGACATAATTCTTAGAACAGCATTTTTCAGCAAACTGTCCTATTAGATAGGAAAAATTTGCTCAAACCTGCAAAAATGATTAGTGTGACCCTCCAGCTCTGCTTTGAAAGGTCATTTTGCTTAGTATAGACAAAATTGGAAAGTAAATACATTTTCAATGCCTGGTGTCTTTTGGCTTTTAATGGGTGGATGGCCTGATTTTTCAGAAGTGTAAAGCATGTGCAAATTCTGCCAAACTCACTGGGAGCAGCAGCCATCAGGGATTCCTGACCATCAGACCACCAGTTTCCTTGCTACTTTATCTCTTCTCTTTTCCTTCCCCACTCTTTTCTTGTTATGATAATGTAATGGTCTTTTTGACAAAGAAACTTCACTCATGATCTGGTAAGTATAATGGCTTTCATCTCAAGGTTGTATACTGAGACAACTATTAAAGTTTCCTTTCAATTCATCAAAACTGAATTATGTTTCAGACAACACAGTAAGTGCATCGGAGGTCCCTTACAGCATCAACCACAGCCAATTGGCAATCTGGCTGAAACTATTTAGCGGCTCAAAGTTCTGCATGGTTAAACCCATTATGAATTATCCATAAAATATCCACACTCAGATTTAGCCTATGAAATTAAGGTTCCCAGCTATATTCAAAATTTATAAGGGATTGTCACCAAATAATTACCTTTCTTGGGAAATGAAAAGAAAATGTCATTGTTCTAATATTTAGCCAAACTGTTGCTCAACCATGACAAGAGGATAGAAACAAGGGGGTGAGAAGAATAATAAGAAATTGCAGGTATCTTAAATGATTATCATCTAAACTTTTCTTAAATTAATTTTAAACTTAATTTTTAAAAATAATTTAGATATGAAAGAACAGCACAGGCTTGGAACAAATTACACTTAACCAGAACTTTTCTAGACACAGAAAAGTGGTGTTTTAAGTAGCCTGGCACAGCTAAAGCATCAGTATGCTTTAGTATACAAATACTAGTATATTTATTCATATCTGAGATGTAGAAGAGCTACTCATGTAAAATGTATATAGATTTTTTTTTATACTCTACAGATATAAACATTTCTATCCATAAATGACTGAATCTACACTAATGTTCTTACTTGTCTAACATCATACCTGAAATAGTTTCACCAGTATAAAACTGCAAGTAGCCATAGCTTAGACTTTTAAATGTGAACTCAAGGGCATTTCTTGCCATTTTAATAAGCCATTCAGTTTCTCTGTGCAATTTATGATTTGTATTTATGTATTTGTATTTATGAGTTGTATTAGTTTGATTCTTTCATCCACCTCACTTTTCCCTTTTATATTAATTTCATATTTAAGACGCACTCTGTCAAAATGTACAAAGCCATTTAAAAATCATTAGAACCAAATGACTGAATGAGAAGCCAATGTGACAGAAAAAAATGACCATACATAGTTATTGTAGGCACATGACTGGCCTAGAGTAAAAGGGAATCAATCCTATTTTCATTTATTCCAAGGGAGAATAGGAATGAAGGACAGCAGTGGCGTTTTCCATGGCCAAGAAAAACACACTGCATTGGGAGCTCTGTTTGTAAATTTTACTAGGATTCAGTGATGATGTTTATGGGAATATTTCTATTTTATCAAGACTTTTAAATTGTCTACAGAATAATTGTTTCAGGCTAAATTTAGGAACATAACAGAAGACAGACCACATTAATGCTTTGGCTTGAAGTCTTTTGTAGGGGAAGGAGGCAGAGAAAGTCTATCTCCTGACTTTTTCTGAAGTTTTAATGTCAATGGAAAGAGTGAGGGTTTAGCATGCTCTGTTTGAAGGCATTTCAGTGCTGACAAGCAGTGAAAAAGAAGTAGATCAGAAATTGGATGCAAGGTTAAATAATTTAAAAGATAATACACTGTTCTGTAATAACTAAAAACCCCAATAAAATGGGTCTTCATTTGACTTAAAATAAAATGGCACAGTAACCTAAAGCCCTGTAGTTTGTCAAGGAAATGCAGAGTGGCTATGATTTAGTCTACATCAAGGAGAAGAAAAAAATAGCGATATCCATGTGCCTGAATGTTTAGTTACCTTTAGGAAAAACAAAATCATAGCATGTTGAATAGTGTGGTTTTAAAAGAGTAACATCATGAACTCACATATACAAGATATGTGAAATCAAAAGCCTAAGGAAGCAAAATCACTAAAACCTGTCAGATTTTCAATGAATTACTGATTTTTTTTGGCACAGTAATGGGAATAAATTCTTATAATTTCTTATCTAAAGTGTTTTATAAAATCACTTTTAAAAAGACAAAATTTGTGAAATAATGTAAATCCACATCCTTTATTTTGCAAGTGTGTTTTTAAACTCAGAATCACAGAATGGCTGAGGTTCAGATACCTGCAGTGGTCATTTAGTCCAACACCATTTTGTAAGATGAAAAAAAAAAGAACAATACCAGATCTGTGAACTGCCTTCTTCCAAAAAGACTGTTCAGATATCTACAGTTGAAATCCATTATCATTTTTATGTCCCTGTGAAGAATGCTCCATTTCCCTGTGTGTTCAAAGAATTAATTTTGCCTCTGGTTCCTTTGAAATGCATGCTATAGAGAAGATGCAACTGGTATTAAAGGGTTCATACAACTTAGGAAGTAAAGCCAAAAGGGTCTTCATTACATCAGAACAATTCCATTCTGTAAGATAAGGAGTAAGAAGGACAAGACAGACCAAAGACTTTACAGCATCAGAGAACCAACCAGTATTTTGCAGAGAATTGGTTACGTAATTTTTGCTGTATCGGGTAGAGGAAAGCACAGATAATACTAGTCTGGGAACCTTGCCAATCTCATCAGAGAGAAAATTTATCTCTACATCAAATTTAGCAATCAGCATAGTTTTGTGAGCAAGACGCTTCAGCTAAGTCACCTGAGAGGTTTTCCTATACCATGTAATAGCACATTTCTGATAGTCCTGAGGAATACGAGAAATAATTCAGGAAGCTATTTTAAACATATGACAAGAAAAATCCTTCTCTGACTTCCCTGATGGACTGAGAAGGGAATCCTGCTAGAAGGAAATATATTTGTGACCTGTCAACATATCAAAAGACCTTATCTTCTATCTTTGTAATTGTGTCCAAGAGAGGGCTGGAGCTGAAGACACTGTGCGACTTTGAAATAACAGGAGCCCATACCATTTCACACATGATTTTCCCTCCTGTTTGAGTTCTACAGGTTGATGATCTAGCTGTCTGGCTCCAAGATTTATACAGTACATGCATTCAGCATAGTTTGAGCTATCATGTGAGTGTGAACTCCAAGCCAACTTGACAATCTAAGTGTGCCTATGCACTAGAGCTGTACAGTGATAGAAGGAGGATAAGGTGGATTGATAAGTAAGATTGTCCGTTGCTCCATGAAGGACATGAAAAGATTACTTTAGACCGAAGTTGTCTTCACATAAATTAGGTAGTATATATACTGCAATTTCATGTAATCACAGGCACTCTTCAGTATAAATTATATCAGCCTTCATCCTCTCTACTCATGGAAATATCTGTTTTGATTTTTCCACTTATTTTTTTCAGCTTGATAAGGACCTGTCAAGAGTATGACTTCTAATGAAATTCATAGAGGCACGTATTTAGAAGCAAGTAAGCAGTTGTTTGCTTCTTTATCTGTGTTAGGTAGGATTTTCAAAAATTACTAACCACTGAACTCCCCCATCAAAACTTCATCTGCCTCTTCATCCTGGTTGGGTGGTCATACTCCCAACAGGATATCTGCCTTGTTTGCCTTCCCCTTCATCCTCACCCATAAGTCCTTGACCTTACCATCACAGTCATTGAGCTCCATGCAATCAAAACACCACCTTAACATACAGATTCACCCACTGCCTCTCCTTCCCTGCCTCTCCATTCTGAAGAGCTTATAGTCATCCATTGCAGCAGTCCATTCATGAGTCATCCCACCACGTTTCTGTGATGGCAGCTATGCCATAGCTATTCCACTGCACAATGGCTTCCAGCTCCTCCTGTTTGCTACCCATGCTGCACACAGTGGCGTAGATGCGCTTGAGTTGGGCTATTGATTTCCCGTTGAACACCAACATGCCAATCCTAGGCTCATCTCTAGTAAGCTTGGTTTTATTCCCTTCCCCCTTCAAACCTAGTTTAAAGCCCTCTCAATGAGCCCTGTGCACTTGTGAGCAAGAATCCTTTTCCCTTTTTGAGACAGCTGAACTCCATCTGGCCCAATGCTGTGTAAACCTCCCTGTGATCAAATAAAACAAATTCCACCTCTTCTTTCCCCTAAAAGCTTGGATAGAATTTGGATTATCTTGGTCTCGATTATAATAACTGGGGTTGCAGAACAAAGTGAAGAAGAGCAAAATGAAGGCACAAAAAATCCAATTGAAATTTAAGCACGAGTCTTAGTGAAGCATTAGTGTGTGTTTGAAATAATGTCTTGCATGCTCTAAATCATGTCTTCTGCTCCTAAACTCTGAAGCTCTGGGTTATAAACTGTATTTTCCAAACACATTTTTCTATATGCCAGTGATAATCCAGCTCTGCACCACAAGACATTGAGTATACCATGTAAAGTGGGTAAGACAAAAATAGGCTCAGAAGGGCCAGGAATGCAGCCATTTGTTTGGACCCAAGGACTCATATTTGGAAATATTGATTATGGCACCACTGTATTTTGCTATGCACTAGCAACTACTTCGTATTTCTCTCTTAGCTGGCGCAAAGTAGTCACCCAGCTAACACACATTAGAAGGCTTGCTGAGTTTCTGTTTGCAAGGCAGTTTCAGACCCTCTGGTAGAATGTCTGATCTGAATGCTGTGTTCTATTGATATATACATTATAAAACATATTTGTCAGATGGTGGCAGGCTATGATCTATGGCCTAAAAGTAATCAGATTGCAGAATATTTTATAGGGGCAAGATTTCAAAAGAAATTACTCTTGATGGAACACCTTAGACAAGCAACTCATTTTTACATGTTAATTTACATACTGAAGCATAATATAAATGTTAAAACCCCAGGTGGCTTTGGAGCAGGAGAAAAATGTTCCCCTGTACTCTCTACTGCTCCAAAACTATGCATAGCCCCAGAATTTATTTTTTTTGTAGCTCTGCCATTTCTTGGGCTTCCATCACTGTCTCCAAATAAAAATTCTAGGGCACAGAAAGGAGAGTAATTCAGATGAGGGCATGAGGCACATTGTTGCACAGCTGAGGACTGCCAAAATTAACCAATTACCAATTCATTGAAATTACAGCCAATATTACACTTTCAATTTTATGAATGTTCTTTCAAAAAGACTCTTTTTTCAACTGTATAACAAAAACCCCAAGCCAATCATACCCGTGCAAGTCCCCTGAACAGCTAATTGGACTGTAGAATGGATGACTGGTTCTGTAGTTTGCTTAAAAGAACATCCTAATTGTTTGTGCTTTGGAAGGCTAAAGGTCTATAGTAACATGTCTCTCTGTTAGAGAGAAAGCATCCTTAAAGGATTCTGCTTCAACAATGGCCATTTTCACACTAATATAATTACAACATCAGAAGGTGAAAGCAGGCAGAATTTCCCTAACTAACTTTGTCAAAAACACTGAAGAAAATCTATTTGCATCACTGAAGTAAAATAAGTGAAGCTAGGAGCAGCTGGTTAAAACTTTCAGATGGCAAATTATGCATAGACATTTAAATGAGTTCTTATGTGGCATGCTGTGATGAAGGGAATATCTTCCAGCTGGGATGCAGTCGGAATTGCTGGTAAACTTTGTCACTGTATTATGATGTAAAATTTATCATTGTATCACTGCATCAGTAATTTGAGGATATTACTGTTTTTCTACCTAACTTCCTCATCTGGGCTCTGTGGGCTATAAGCTTAATTGCTGAAGATCATAGAGATTCCCTGATTCCAACCTTGCTTTTTTCTGTTTTGCTGCTTCATCACCTTACCGCAGTCTTAACTTTATTCCTTTGAAATTTAGGCATTGTGGGTCAAGCTCATTGACATTGAACAGACTGGTATTTATTTTTAATCTAGATTCTATGTTTCAATGTTTCAGGTTTAGGAAAGAAAAATTTTAAATCAGGGCAAATGTAAACATTATTCAAATGTGAATTTGAAGTGTACTGGAGAATTGTTATGTTCTACTCTTTCCTCTTCATTCCTTTTCCCCATTTACTTTCATTTTTATGACTTACGTTCCTTTCTTCACTTTCTGACTGCTTGCCAACTCAGCTGCTAACATACTTTTACTTTAAATGGTAACTTTCTCTGACGTGAGTGGGAGCTAAGAGTGCAAAAAGACTTCTTTGAACCAGGAAGACAGAGACAGGAAATATCAATAACAAAAGTAAATTGTTATACAAATTAGATAAGCATATAGCATGATCACAGAATCACACAACGTCAGAGATTGGAAGGGACCTCGAAAGATTGTCTAGTCCAACCCCCCCACTGGAGGGCCTGAAACCACTTGGAGAACAAAACGTACTGGATTGTGACTTATCCATAGGTTGACTCCAACTCAGGGCTCATAGCCCAGGCCCCAGCACTTCAAAATTACACATCACAGAACCACAGAACATTAGGAGTTGGAAGGGACTGCAAAAGATCATCTAGTCCAACCCCCCTGCTAGAACAGGATCACCTAGATCAGATCACACAGGAATGTGTCCAGGCAGGTTTTGAATGTCTCCAGAGAAGGAGACTCCACAACCTCTCTGGACAGCCTGTTCCAGTGCTCTGTTCTCACCATGAAAAAGTTTTTCCTGATGTTTAACCGAAACCTCCTATGCTCCAGCTTGTACCCTTTGCCCCTTGTCCTATCACTGGATGTCACTGAGAAGAGCCTGACTCCGTCCTCCTGACACTTGCCCTTCATATATTTATAGACATTAATGAGGTCACCCCTCAGTCTCCTTTTCTCCAGGCTAAAGAGACGCAGCTCTCTCAGCCTTTCCTCATAAGGGAGATGTTCCACTCAATCATCTTAGTGGCTCTGCACTGCACTCTCTCAAGCAGTTCCCTGTCTTTCTTGAACTGAGAGGCCCAGAACTGGACACA
>VYZX01026937.1:22538-61356 GCA_013401335.1 Brachypteracias leptosomus
CATGTCCATGATTATGCCATCTACATTAAAATGTATGGAGATTTTCAGCTGTAAATTACCATTTTCTTACTTTCAACTTTTCTGCAGTACTATGAGGGTTTTATGTGCTTATGATTATATAAGCACTGGTTGAAAGAATATTGCCATAAGTTTTTGGATAAGAATTTCTCTTTCATGAATATTGAAATGTTCAAGAAGTTTGCACTGTTTTGAGCAAATATCATTTTAGAAAAAGTTCTACATAACTATCGGACCAGAATAAAGTAGTTTGTTGTAATTTTATAATTTCAAATTTCTTTTTAAATTTTGGATTGCTTGTCCCCTTCTCCTCCATCCTAATTTTTTTTTTCTTTCTTTTAAAAAAAGTAATTTTATTTTCCTTATTTTATGTCTGTAGAAAAAGCAGATGATATACCCAAATGCCATGTACTTCCCTGTATCTTCTCCCACTACATAACAATGAATTGTTTCAGATCAGTTCTATTGCATATGGACCAGCATGACTGACAGCTCCCTGAAAATGTTTGAGCTCAGCCTTTTTGGGTAAAGTAGTAAAGTTGCATGACTGTAAGCTATACTTGACAGAGATTCCTAGGTATTATTAGGTTGATGTTCTCCATGATTTCCAGATATTACTGGGAAATGCTTTCTCTAAATTAACCTTTACAGGGTCTTATCTCAGGACTACATAAATGCAATTATCAGATCTCAAGAGTGAAGCTACTCACGATAATGGGGCAGCTTACATGAGCAGAAAAAGGTAAGGATTGATGAAGTTGTTTTGTGACCCTGCAAAGAAAATGGGGAAGAGTGCCAGATGGCCAAGAGGAAGATATAAGGAGTCTGCTTTGCTTAAAACTAAGTGATCCAGAGGATAATGTTTCCTTAAGGCATTCAGGAGGCAGATGGTGGAAAGAGTATGGAGTCAAGACAGATCTAATTAGTCCAACACCATATGGAGTTGCTGCTTTTCTAGAAGCTCAACCTTCCAAACAGGCCTGTGGGTTTACTGACTGGACATGCCAGAGACCTTTGGAAGTATTTAATGATTACCAACCAATCCACTTGCTCACATCTTTATTTTACAGAAATAAGTGGCTAATGGTGAGTATGTGAAACCTGATGCTTATATCTCCAGTATGAAAATTGAGATGTAGCTGGACTGTAACCAAGAACCAAGAAACTAGAAGAATTCCTAAGTCTGGAATGGTCAGAGTCTATCAGGCGTCCCTGAAACATTACCCCCTTTTGTTTTCATTCATAAGTTGCCAGTTTCTTACTTCCAGCCACCAGGTAGGAGGGAGCACTGCGATCCTGTTGCCATCAAGTATGTGGGCTGTAGTCTCACTTTGCAATTTTCTTTTAATCACCAGGATCACCACCTTTATTGTTACTCCTGAAAAGTAGATGACATCTTCAGCAACAGGGTTTTCTTTATGTGTGCTTGTATCATTTTGTTAACCATTTTAAAAAATCAGAATCCCACACTATCTGCACGTGCGGGGAAAGACAGTGGGGTTTAGTCCTAGGAAAATAAGAAAGAAAAAGCCACTAGAGAGCACAACTGCAGTTTATGATGGATTGTAGTGCAGGCAGGTAATGCCAATAAGACATGTCGAATCAGGACCTTCCAAATCATATCTGGAAAGATCATGACCACAGCAGGTAGATTCAGCTGAGTGGAGTCCTCTTCCATGTCTTTACAATGAACCTATACTCTTCTGTATGCATCAAGAAAAAATGAGAATAAAAAAATAGTTTTATATTTTTTTATACTACCTGCATCCATGAGAAACATTGGAAACACATAGATTTTCTTCAGAAACATGAAAGTAGAAGATTTCTCCCAGTACTTCTTTCTTGAGTACTTGTGTGTGATTGATTGATTTTTAAAAATAACTTTTACATCTTGCAGCAACTGATGTGTAAGTCCCAACATGCCAAGAAAAGTTTCTTTTCATCACTGGCAAATGGGTGAGTGCCATGTGTCGAATCTTGTCTTTTAACCAAAGCCATAAATACAGAATCCAGATTAACTTGTATTCTAATGACAGAAAAATACATTATTTGCCTTCATCCTTACATGTTTGGAATCTCAGTGTCTTTCAGTATAACTTTTTAGCTGACACCTAGTACTTTTATGCATTAAACAGACTGCCTCCTTATTGCCACCAGTCATCTCTTGATTTTTTTTCTTTCTATATTTTAAAGAATAATTTTGATTTTTCCACATCCTATATTAAAAAAAAAAAAGTCCTCATCATCTTATTCTTGTGATTTCTTAATATATTAATTAAATATAATCTAAATGTTTATAAACCACTCATTTTAAAGACAGGAAATTATTTTTGTTGAAGTCTTAGTGACTCCTTTTAAATTTTAACTTTCTTTCTCTAAGACATGAAACTCACTAGAAAAAATGCATAGCTTTTGATTCTGGCAGTTATCAAATGGCAGTGAGAATTTAATGCAGTCTCTAAGTCATACATCCTACATAGAAAACACTCATAAGCTATGGATGAAATTATTTTCTTTTGTTCTGTTTTGAAATTCAGAATTTAAGGACCAATCTAAGCTGTTGTTTTCATCTCCAAGTCCAAAGCTTCACAGTCCCCTAAAACTCTATCTCTATTCAATTGCTCTGTAAAGCTGTTGGGAGAGGTAATGACTAACAAGAGCTGGAGTGCCAGTGTTATCCAGGTGACACAGTAACAGCATTATATAAAACCTAAACCCCAGTGTTTCTCAGAAATCACAGTACTTATCTGAAATCAATACTTGGCTGAAGAGTGATTAAAAAGTAGAATTGAAGAAAAATTAATATGAAGGTTTTAAGAGACAAATTTGTCCTCTGTAAGTCTGTACATGATAAAGTTGACTTGCAGTTTTAACATATTTGTCAATTATTTAAAATTTGATCTGGCCACTGTGACATCAGTATTGACAAACTTTTTAATGGAATTAGCTGTAAACAAATAACATCAGTAACATTAGCTATTTTAAGTTAAGTGGGTACCTAAGCTAACTGTCTAGGCTCTGTGTAAAGTTGGCAGGGAAATTCACCTCAAGAGTGTAACTGATGCCATACACATCTTGCTCAACATGGTAATTCAGATTCTGTATCTGATTTGTCTTTTCTGTTGTATTCTCTCTTCCCCTCATTTAAAATCTGTTTAACTGGTTAAAAATACTGTGCTCCTCAACATGGATGTTAAGTACCTAAGTAACCACATGATGGTCTTTTCCACTCATGCACAACATTTCTGGCTTACTCAACTAAAGATTCTAGCTGCTTTCTGTATGGATTTAGCTATTCATAATCCCCATTATCTAGCTGTTTCTTCAATATGTCATGTTCATTATCAAGCTCCTCGGTTTGTATCTGAAGACAATTGCCCTGGTGCTTATACAGCACCAAATACTTTGCTCCTGCTTATTACTAGGTGAGCAGTATCTGGTGGCAGCTCATCTTTCATTATGATGGACAGGAGTGAAGTGTTCTGGGACACAACTATTATAGCCTTGTAAGATGGAGCAGAAAACAAACTCAGAAAATTTGTGACTGCTAGGGCTAGTTGAAAGTTTTTCTCTCAAGATGTGCAGGAAGGGCTTGAATGTACAAAAACTTGTGGAAAAGAAATTGAGTGATGGTGAAGAGAGCAAATGGAGAGGCTGTGTGCATATGTCCATATTGGTGTTGAATGAAGACTTTACGGCACCTAAAACCAAACCAAACATCTCAGATAAATAATTTCTTCCATCCATTAATGTTTGAGATGTGTTTTATGTTACCCTATTATTCTTTTCTGTTGAGACAACCAGTCACTGCAAATTACATTGGTTTTTCCCTTTTCTTAGTTCTGTTGTATAAATAATATTGTATTGTGTTTTTTGTTTTGTGCATTTTCTTCTTTTTAAAGTAATTATTCACTAAGCATTAATTTGGGGAGTGAGATTGCTTTTAGCATAAGCTACAATGCATAATCATATTTTTCATCATAATTACTAAGAGTAATAATAGTTTGTAATTCAGAATGTTAAATCAGGAAAACATTTTGCTTCACATACCTAATATTTTACATATATAAAGTGATTACTTCATTCAGGTTTTATATATAGATGTTTTTTAAATTATTTTTCGATAGCAGGTTTCTGGAATTGTTCTCCTGCCTTTATTTTTGGATTCCAACTATAAGAAGAATTACCATATAAAAACATAAGATTTGAAAAGTTAATGAAAGAGATCTGGGAAACAAAAGGAGGGAAAATTAGTTTATTTTTCAGGAATACACTAAATTGCCATCAGGAAGAGTTTGTCCCAGCCTACTGACTACATTATTAACCAAAATGATCTTGTCTACAAATTTAGTCATCTTAATTTCCTTTAAGTTAAAAGTCTCCTTTCCAAAGTCAGATTCGTAATCTGCCATTATGCCTTACGTTTTGTCAGCTTCAAATTCCAATGAAAGTGCAAATGCACAGGAACATCAAAAATGAGCTCACTTTTTTAGTTGACAAATTAAGGAGATTAATAGGTGAAACTATTTTGACATCAGCATTTAGTTACACCAGCTCTGCTCTGTCAGGCAGAGGGGACAATGATCTGGTGGATCTCCATTTCCATGGGTGATGCCCCAGGAGAATTGATGCAGGAGCAATAAAGATGATTTCCTGCAGTGCACTGAGGCTCCTTTGTGGAGGTTTTGTTAAACATGCTGTGAATGTCCTCTTCAGTAAGTAATCATTTTCTGAAACATTTATCTGTCTGTATATGCTAACACTTATTCATAAACTAAACCTGACTGACAACCTTGCAGAAAGGAATTGTTACACAAAAATGATATGTTTGATCAAAGGCAATGTGGCTTGTGTAGAAAACAATGGATTTTTTTTTCTGAGAGTATGAAGAGAAAGATGTTGATAAACTGTGGCAAGCTTGGTGGAGAGTCACCACAATGGTACTGGCTGGAGCACTTGCCCTGCAAGGAGAGGACGTGGGACAGGGGCTCATGCGGTCTGAAAAAGAGATGGCTGTGAGGGAATCTCACAGAAGTCCTCCAATTGAAGGAAAAAGAAGCATCTCAAAAGCATTGTTGAAGAAACAATAGTATGTAATACCTCAAATAGCGTATAATATCTTGTAATCTATTTGGGGGGGGTTTCAAAGGACTTTAACTGGTCCAAATTCAGTGATTTCAATGCTAAAAATATATTATTATATTATCACAGAATGTTAGGGGTTGGATGGGACCTCTGGAGACCATTGAGTCCAACCCTCCTGCCAGAGCAGGACCATAGAATCCAGGGCAGGTCACACAGGAACACATCCAGACAGGTCTTGAAAGTCTCCAGAGAAGGAGATTCCACAACCTCTCTGGGGAGCCTGTTCCAGTGCTCTGTAACCCTTACAGTAAAGAAGTTCTTCCCCATGTTGAGGTGGAACTTCCTGTGCTCTAACTTGCATCCATTGCCCCTTGTCCTATTGCAGGCCATAAGTGAAAAAAGGTTGTCCCTTCCTTCTTGACACCCAGCCCTCATATATTTATACACATTAATTAGATCCCCCCTCAGTCTTTTCTCCAGACTAAAAAGCCCCAGGTCTCTCAGCCTTTTCTCATAAGGCAGGTGTTCCAGTCCCTTAATCATCCTCATAGCCCTCCATTGCTCTCTCAAGTAGATCTCTGTCCCTCTTGAACTGGAGAGCCCAGAACTGGATGCAACACTCCAGGTGAGGTTTCACTAGGGCAGAGTAGAGGGGGAGGAGAACCTCCCTCTATCTATTGGAGACACTCTTCTTAATGCACCCCAGGATACCATTGGCTTTCTTGGTTGCAAGGGCACATTGCTGTCCCATGTATAACTTATTGTCCACCAGGACTCCAAGGTCCTTCTTCTTGGAGCTGCTCTCTAGCAGATCACCCCCTAACCTGTACTGGTGCATTTTATTACTCCTTCCCAGATGCAGGACTCTGCACTTATTCTTGTTGAACCTCATTAGGTTCCTCTTTGTCCAGCTCTCCAGTCTGTCCAAATCTTGCTGAATGGACACACAGCCTTCAGGTGAATCAGCCAAACCTCTCAGTTTTGTACCATCAGCAAACTTGTTGAGAAGACACTCTATCTCATCATTGAGGTTGTTGATGAAGATGTTGAACAGGACTGGACTCAGCACTGATCCTTGGGGGACTCCAGTAGTTACAGGTCTCCTGCTGGACTTGGCACCACTGATCACCACTCTTTGGACTCTATTGTGTAGTCAGTTCTTAATCCATCTCACTGTGATATTATCATATTATGATTGAGATAAACATTCATGTTTGGTTTTCACATAGGAGGAAAAACGAGAATTGTTTTAAAAACATGTAAACTAGGGAAAAGAAATTCTGCTGTTGAAAACAGGACTAAAGAGTAAAGCATTCAGTTTTGTCAATGAGATGTAAAGTTACATGTTCTAGAAATATTTCTGCTTGCTATCCCTACATAACATTAACGTAAACTTACTTTGAGAGGACAATTTATTTTTAATCAATTACTTAATTATGTGAATTTTCCCACAATGGAGTTTTCTATCTGCAATTGTGGAATTGTCTGACTACAGTGTTGTCCACTTTTCCAGTGAAGTTTCACTTTCTCCATGAGATCACAAGAAAAACTCATTTCAAGGGTATTAAAAGTACACAGTTAGAAAGTAGGTCTGGGTAAATGGTTTGGAAAAAATCCAAATCTTATCATGCATGAAAAGCACAGAGCACAGAAACAATGCAAGAAAATAATTTCTCATGATATTTTAGCCATACTGTTCAGATTTATCTGAATACCAAACCCAAATGTCTTGGGTGATTGATCGTTGCTTCATGTAGCCTCTAGTTTGGGTTTGGCTTGCCTTCACAGAACCATGCAATGACAAAATGTCATATGTGATGGATCTGGCTTTGAGGAAAACACAGAAACAGCATTATGAAGCTTTTTCTCCTTATAATTTTGATTCATTTGACATCTCTTCTGAAACTTGTTGAAAATAACAGAAAATCCATTAAGATCTCTGATCTTTGGAGGAGATTTTGTGAAAAATCAGCTTTATGAGGAATCATTTTCTTGTCTTTCCACCCCTCATTTTTTTGAACACACATCTAAGCTATAGGCCAATTTGAGACCTGATGGCCTTCTTGAATGAGATATAACCAAGGTATAACTTTCAAGCTCTTGGCATCAAAATCTTGTGCTCTTCTTAAAGTGCACAGAAAGTAACATTACATGAGAATATGAGAGATTAAAACCTCTGTTCAATTCAGACAGGGCCACAGCCACTGAGTTATATTCACATGGCTGTTTTCCATTTAGAACCACGGCAATTTGGCTTGCAGTGCTGCAAGAGCATTTCTATTACCAATACTGTGTTGTGGACTCCTTTCCATACTTGCAAAGTTCTGCCTTTGAGGCCCATTGTTAATTTAGGAATACTATGTTTTATACATCACAACATTTGCCTGTGTGAATACTGTTGCATAGTAGAGTCACAATAGTTCTGATGCTGTTGTGGTTTAAGGTTTGGGGAAGGGGAGGGACAGGTGGAGCGGCTATTCCACTCCCCTTCCTGCCACACTCTATAAAAGGACACAGGAAGTTCCCCTCTCCCCCTTCCTCGCTGGGATTGCTGCTGGCTCCGGACGTCTCTGTGGCTGCTACAACTCCACGTGGTTCGGGAGGAATCCAGCAACATCCGAGGATTGGTGTTGTATATATTTGTATATATACCTTCCCTTGTTACTTCTGTATATTTCCCTTCCTTTGATATCCCTTTTGTTACTCCCTGTTAAAAGTTGTAATCTTGATTTCCAACTTTGTGTGAGGCCTTTCTTCCTCCCCTGGGAGGGAAGAGGGGAGGGGGAAGAGGGGTGAAACAAATTCTGCTCCATGGGGGGTTGCCCTGAGCCTTAAACGGAGACAGATGCTTTCGAGGAAAATTATTCCTACATCCAATGGGATTGAAGATTTCTAACTTGGTGATTATGCGAAAAATTGCCTCTAAAAGGTGCTTGAAAATGCTTACGTAGCCACATATCTTTGCAACGCTACTGTGAAAATTAGATGAAAGGTCATGCCAGGAATCTTTCCTGGATTTCAGTCCTAAATTACATCACTCAAAGGAAGATCATAGGTGCACATTACAAAGAAAATGGTTAAGGAGTTGGGTGGGAGTGGTTTACTTAGTCACTAATAATTCACTAGTAGGACACTTACAGAAATTGTAGCACTTGATTTAAGCCCTAACTTAATTCACCAAGTATGCAATCCCACACTTTAAAACATACTAAGTTATAATTCAAGACAAACAAATACTTTTTTCCCAAACATTTTGAATGACTATATGTACATTACCCTATACATAGAGTTTATATCTATTTTACTTAGAAAATATGTAGATATTCTGGTGATAAGCAATTTACCAAGCCATAAAGGTATTACTTAGGTATTTTTAGAGTTGCTAAGAAAACAGAAATTACTATCCAATGAGAAATTCCTACATTTTGAATAACTGTAATTTCCCATCAGAATAAAAGTCAATGTTTCAAGGCATTTTGTAGAGTCAAAGTGCTCAAATTATTTGTTTTGGAAACACTGATGTAACATTTAAAAATATTTTGTTCAGATGATACTAGAAAATTACAATATACTTTTGAATTTTAAGTGCAACTAATATATATAACTTATTAGATACAACTGAAATTAAAATATCTTATTTTGACTTTCAACAACGTACAATATCTTACCTCAGAAATGTCAAAGGAATCGAAACATTCCTGTCAAACATTTTCATATCATTAGAGTATTATTTTTTAATTCAACCATGTTCGTGTTAAATTTTTTAACAAATTTGATCTCTTTATTTTCCTGTCATTTTTTCCCTATCAATTGCTAAAGCTAACTAGCTAATCATGTATTGATCTTCATAAAAGTGGGTTTAATATGCATAATAGACATGGAGGGTATTTGAGCAAGCAGAAAATGAAAACAGTAGAAAATACTATTCAACATCATTTGATTTATCTCTGCCCAAAATAAGTACAATCCTTGCAACTATTGGGAAGGAGGATTGTAGCAGAGAGGGTAAAGTTTTAATGTATTTTACAAGGCACTAGTGGTATCTGTTTGGAGTACTATACAGTTCTAGTCATTTTCAAGACGTATGATTTGACTGATTGATCAAGGGTTTGGAAAACCTTTTGTGTTGGAGAAGATTTCAGCTTAGTAAAATGGAAGTAGAAAGACATTGTGATTTAGGTAAAGAATAAATTTCAATAGAATAAAAGTATATATATTACTAAGTAATAACTTTTGGCCATAAATTACAAGAAGGTTCTTAATAGCTGAATGTTTTGCTATTACAACTGTGAGTCAATAGAACACAACTGAGTGAGAACATATTTTAAATTGTAGCTTCCTAAATTTGGGATGAAATTGTATATAGTTGCTTATAATAGCTCGGATTAGAACTAAATGGTTTTGCTTACAATAGCTCAGATTAGAACTAAATGTTTCACGGGTTGCTGGAAGGTGCTTCAATAAGGACTTTGATGACTTTTTAAAGTGGGCCTTTTGTGTGGCCTGCAAGTTTTCTTTACATGAAAACTAGGACAGAAGGGGCATTTCTGAAAGGGAGAGGAAGAGCTGCAGTGTACCTGTAACCATTAACTAAAAAGCACTCCCAGATCCAGTAATACGGAGATAGCCATTAAACACTTTTCCGGTTCTAAATGTTATGTTCTCATGTTGCTAAAGGATGACATTTCCAAGCATGCTAACTGAGGTCTATTTTAAATGAACTTTTTAAACAGCAATGTGGTGAGTGGGCAGTCTTCTGTGTTGTTAACACCTCTGTTGTTAAAAGGTAAGGTTATATTTCTAATTGTGACTTTAATGGCCAGTTCTTACTCTGCATTTCTGCTCTCTGCGTGCTCTCCACTTATATCTACTACTTTAATGACTACAGCATATTTTTGCCATGACCATTAGCACAGTAGAACAAATGCAGTGGTGGAAATATTACGTACCACCACCGAATCTGTTACTTGTTTTCTTATACCAAGTCCATATCATTCAGACAGAAAGTATAATTTCCATTTTCCACCTTGCATTTATTTTATCTCAGAGATCCACTGAGCTTTTCAGCATGTCATTTGCCACAGTGCTGCATAAGAAAGCAGGAAGTGTAAAGCCACCTCCTAAAGTCATAGATCTTTACTTTATTTAGTGTTTTGCTTGATTAGGAGTTGAGAATGGGGAAAATGGAAAGTAATGACTTTTTTTTTATCTTTCCCCCTCTAAAAAGAGTAAAATATGAAAGGGTATTTCTTGGTAAAATGGTGGGGGTTTTTTTCATTGTTCTAGTTACTGTTTTTTTAAGTTATTTGCTTTCATTCAGTTATTCTTTACCTCTCAATGTTTTCACGCTGAATTCAGATTCATATACTGCATGGTTGGAAAGAACTATTATGAATCTATTCCAACCACCTGTGTAACACGCCATAAAATCTGAACCAATAATTGATTCATCAAGTTCATATCTTCTGCTTGAGGGACAATATATCTTTTAGAAAGACATCCAGGTTTGATTTAAAGCCTTGATTTTCTCTGACTAATGTTTACACCTTTCTAAGCCATCCAGAAGGCCTGGAAATGTGCTGTAGGGAAATGGTATCTTGAGGTTCTCCCTCCATTGACTTTCACGTTAGAACTGATCATTTAAAATTGACTTTTACAGTATTTCTTCCAGTACTTAAAATAATAATAAAAAAATATATATCATAGTTTCTCCTTTCCATAGGCATAACTTCAAAAAATATTCAATGAAGGACATGACTTGGAAAATAAGATCTCTTGCAAGAACTTCATATTAGTAAAAAAAAGTTAAGGAATCAGTGATGATGTCTGCACAAAACAAAATATATATCATATTTTAAATAATCAGTTCCCATTGGACTTCCTGAAAACAAAAATAAAACTCTTTACCTTACAGTTCTAGCTACTGTAGAAACAAAGCCTGAGTGACAAATTATGAGGGAAAGCTGGTCAGAAAGCCCAGCTTTGATCTCTGTTCTGCTTCCATTGATTGTCAAATTGCATGAAGTAGATAAACACTTTGATCAGTCAAACTAAATCTTACTATGACTATACTCACATAGTTTTTGTGACTAAACAAAGGAAACATCTGCAGATCTTATGAAAGTGAACTTTTATTGGTGTTCACTAAAAGGCATGGTAGAGGCTTATGAGTAAATTTCTGTACTTCAGAGATAAAATAAATTAAATAAACTCAAACATATGAACAAAAATAAAATAAAATCAACTTGAGAAAAATTCAGTTTGTCTCATAGAATCATAGAATAGTTTGGGTTGGAAAGGATCTTTAAAGGCCATTTAGTCCAATCCCCCTACAATAAGCAGGGACATCTTCATCCACATCATCATGCTGCTCAGAGCACCACCCAATCTGACCTTGAACGTTACCAGGGATGGGGCATCTACAACCTCTCTGGTCAACCTGTTCCAGTGTTTCACCACTTCACTTCTTTAGATCTAGTCTAAATCTACCCTCTTTTAGTTTAAAACCATTACCCCTTCTCCTGTCACAACAGGCCCTGCTTAAAGACTGTCCCCATATTTCTGATAGGCTCCCTTTAAGTACTGAAAGACTGCAATAAGGTCTCCCTGAAGCCTCCTCTTCTTCAGGCTCAATAACTTCAACTCCCAGCCTTTCTTCATAGGAGAGGTGTTCTAGCCCTCTGAAGATTTTTGTGGACCTGCTCCAACAGGTCCATGTCTTTTCTGTGCTGAGGACTTTGGTGCTGGACATACTACTCCAGGTGAGGTCTCACCAGAGCGGAGCAAAGTAGCAGAATCACTCCCCTCAACCTGCTGGTCACACTTCTTTTGATGCAGCCTAGGATACGGATGGCTTCCTGGCCTACAAGTGTACATTCCTGGATTACATTCAGATTTTCATCCATGAGTACGCCCAAGTCCTTCTCCACAGGTCTGTTCTCAATCACATAATGCCCCTGTCTGTACTGATACCCAGGATTGCCTCAGCCCATCTACAGGACTTTGCACTTGGCCATGTTGAACCTCATGAATTTCACACAGGCCCACTTCTTAAGCTTGTCCAGGTTCATCTAGTTGGCATCCCATCCCTCCTGTGTGTCAACTGGACCACTCAGCTTGATGTTGTAGTGGGTCTGTCTGAGCTGATTTTCCTCATGCAGCCCTAGGACCCAGANCTAGGGGTGGGCACCGGGCACCCAGCCAGGGTAAACCCACCACAGATGTCATCTGCAAAATTGCTGAGGGTTCACTCAATCCTACTGTCTATGTCATTGATGAAGATATAAACCAGTACTGGTCCCAGTACGGAGCCCTGAGGGATGTCACTTGTCATCGATCTTCATCTGGTCATCAGGTCATTGACCACTACCATCCAACCACCTCCTTATCCACCAAACAGTTCACCCATCAAATCCATATCTTTTGAATTTAGAGAGAAGGATGTTGTGGGGGAAATGTGTCAAAGGCCTTACAGAAGTCCAGGTGGATGATATCCATAGCTCTTCCCTTGTCCACTGGTGTACTCACTCCATTGCAGAAGGCCACTAGGTTGGACAGATGGGACTTGCCCTTGGTGAAGCCATGCTGGCTGTCTCAAATCACCTCCATACCATCCATGTGCTTTAGCATAGCTTCTAGGAGAATCTATTCCATGGCCTTCCTAGGCACAGAGGTGAGGCTGACAGGTCAGTAGTTCCCAGGGTCTTCATTTATACCCTGTTTAAAAATGAGTGTAATGTTTCCCTTTTTCAGTCACCAGGGACTTCACCTGACTGTCAAGACTTTTTGAATATCACGGAGAGTATCTTGACAACTACATCAGCCAATTCCCTCAGGACTCTGGGATGTATCTCCTCAGGTCCCAGAGACTTATGGATGTCCAGGTTCCTAAAATGGTCATGAATCTGATCTTCTCTTACAGTGGGAGGGACTTTGCACCCTTGGTCCCCATGGTCCCCATCTTGTGGCCCACTGACTTTGGAGATTGAAGCACTGGGGCCTGAGTTGTGGACCTCAAATTGGAGTTGACCTGTGTACGAGTCACAATCTAGTAGAATGTTTTGTTTTCCTCACTGGCTTCAGGTTCCAGAGGCAGAACCTGGCCCACCTGTTTCTCTGTGGCTCTGCCCTCACCCAGATGCTTGTGGTTGGGGTGTTGGGCAAGGCCAGGACTATATCAACCAGCAGCTGATCAGTCAGAGGTGCTTCCTGTTGGGTGTGGCTTCTGTTGGGGGTGGTTGCATCTTACTGAGCTCTCTTGGTGGTGTCCTTCTATGTGAAGGGCCAATGAGGTAGCCATCTCTGTTGTGTCCAGCAGATGATGCTAACACCACAGTGGGCAGCAGAGCTAGACCCACAGGAACCTATGGCAGGATTTTTTGAAAGGAGACTTCTGAGGGGATGTTGCTGAGTTCAGCGTTGGCCTGTGTGATCAGGCAACTGATGGCAGCATAAAATGATGATGGCTGAACCAGCACAACAGGTATGTGAGAAGAGAGGTTTCCAGTGAAGACTGAGGCAAAAAAGTTGTGGTATACCTCAGCCTTCTCCTTATGTATCGTTACCAGTTTGCCAGTCTTGCTCATAAGAGGGGTATGCTTTCTTTAACCTTCCTTTTCTGATAAAAAACACAGTAAGTTCTTTATTATGAGGGTGGTGGAACACTGGAACAGGTTGCCAGAGAGGTGGTGGAGGCCCCATCCCTCGAGTCATTCAAGGCCATGCTTGATGGGGCTCTGAGTAACCTGATGTAGTTAGAGATGTCCCTGCTGATTGCAAGGGGGTTGGACTAAATGACCTTTGAAGGTCCCTTCCAATCCAATGTATTCTATGATTATATGCTTTACATACCTGTAGAATGCCTTCTTATTATTCTTTGTGTCCCTTGCCATGTTCAGCTGTAGCCATGCCTTTCTGACCCCATCCCTACACATCCAGACAGTGTCTCTATTCTCTTCCCAGGATACCTGTCCCTGTATTCACTGCCTGTACATTTCCTTCTCGCCATTTAGTTTCATCAGCAGGTATTGACTCAGCCATGTCAGTTGCTTGCCTTTTTTTCCTGACTTCTTACACCTGGGAATGAAGAGCTCTTGCACTTTATGGAAAAAACATCTCTGTTCCGGTCCCTTGTCTCTAAGAGTCATTTCCCAGAAGATCCTCCTGACTAACTCCTTGAAGACCTGGAATTTTGTTTTCTTAAAATTCAGAGTCCCGACTTTACTCCTTGCCTGACCAATATCCCTCAGGACTGTGAATCACACAAGTGTGTGGTCACTGCAGCCCATGATGAACCTTATTTTGGAAGCATACTTGTTTTCAGATCAAAGGAATAACAAAGTTTGCTTTCATTCATAATAAAAAAAAGCTTTTACATTCAAGAGTCTTACTAAAGCTCCTTTGAAGAAAATATTTTTTGTGTCTGTCTACAAATCTAATAAGATATTGCATACCCATTTTCTTTACTTATCTAGAAAAAGGTGTCATTAAGGGAGTGATTAGTCATAGAAAATGTTGATAGAAGAAACTTTGAGAGGTCATTCAACCCATTCCGCAGTTTAAAGCAAAATTAGCTACCAGTATGCCTCTCCAGATTGATACTTCTCAGCCTGATCTTAAATGTTTCCAAAGACAGGGTGTTTACAAGATCCTTAGGAAATATATCCTAATGTTTCACTGTCCTTACTGTTATGAGTTTTTTTCTGTGTATGTGAACTACAGTTCAGTTCCTACACTTGCCCCTCCACTTGTGCTGTCTCTAACTTGCTAGGCACATTGCTGGCCAGAGTATTTCAACTAACACTTGAACAGTGCTGAGTAAGCAGAAGGATTACTGGATGGTTTTGCATAGGATGCTCTGCTCCTACATCACAGTCTGATATTTGCTTTCTCTGTAACAACATGACACAGTTGACTCATATTCAGCAATCCACTATAATTCCCAGATCATCCCCATTTGGCCAGTTGTTTCCCATCTTGTATTTGTGCAGCTGATGGTTCGTACATAACTGAAGTACTTTTCACTTACCCCTTAATCTTGTTATGCTGGATCAAACTCAAATCATCAGCTGTTGTATTTTGTGTTCCTTAGTGATAGCTACTTGAGGAAATATTGCTGGACATGGATTAATTTTCTGAGGGAAATTATTTTCTGACACCAAATCCATACAGCACTGTATCTATATTGTCTTAAACCTTTTCTTCTACTGAGCCTAGTTGCTAAAGAAGTTAATTTCATAGATTTACTATATAATGAGTGATGTATATCTTTTTAATTCACATTATTAGTCCTTGAAAATGCCAAAGAAGGTGTTTTTTCTTTACTTTTCTGGTTAACAGAAAGACATGAACAGACTTGGAGGATCTGGCAATCATAATGTGGTTCGTAAGCTCTTTTAAATCATAAGATGAGATACAATTGCAGGTAAGGTTCCTTTTCAGAGGGTGTGCAGTGTTATTTTTAATCATAGTCAATTTTCTTCTGTTTCAAAACTATTGATAG
Source organism: Brachypteracias leptosomus (assembly GCA_013401335.1). Taxonomy (NCBI): domain Eukaryota; kingdom Metazoa; phylum Chordata; class Aves; order Coraciiformes; family Brachypteraciidae; genus Brachypteracias; species Brachypteracias leptosomus. The sequence goes on from VYZX01026937.1 coordinate 38,143, forward strand.
TCAGGTACATAGATGCCGAATGAAAGACTTCAAATTTCACTGTCACTTACACCTGGGGTCATTGCATAGTGCAGCACAAATCAAGGGGTTTCTTTGTGCATCATATTGAATATCTTACTGGGCTGCACCAAGATATACCTATGGCATAAGGAAAACTTAAATTTTTACAGTGTATATATGGCCAATTCAGGTTTTTAGCCAACTAGTTCTCAGCATAGCTTTGATATCAATATATGTTGTACATGATACTGTGAAGAATTCAATGACTGTGTTAAACAAGATTCTATTTAAAAGAACAAGATGATGCCTAGTACATTTGATCTACTTTGTTTCCAGCATCTATACTATTTTATATTCTATGGGGTTTATATTTTGTATATATTTTATATCAATTTATGAAAATAGTTTTAGCATTACTATAAGTGTGTTAAAATAAAATATTTGGATGAATACAGGTGATCCACTGAAATCCCATGAGCTTGTAAATAATAATAATAATAATAATAATAATAATAATGTTTTTTATTATCTGCCAAAAATGTCAAAATGCATCAGTAAACTTAGCACCAGATCAAATCTTTGTGATGTGAAGAAAATATGACTGTGAAGCAGAAGGATTAAGTGTTCTGTCAAGCATGGTGCTGCTGTTCTGAATTATTTACAAAACATGGAATTCAAAATAGTAAAATTCAGAGTTTCAGAGTCACAGTTTGTGGACTGTACATCTGAGAAATACACTTTTTGATGCATCCCAACTTTGGGGCCAAAGTTAAACACAAGTCATTTCTCCAGTCATGAATACTTCTATTGATTTTGGACTCTGAGTAAAAGAAAACCCAGCTGAGGTCACAAAGTTTCCAGTGTGGCAGCCACAGTGCAAGTGATTAAAACCCTGTCTCTCACCTTAAGCGTTCCAATTCAGTCTTGTGAAGTTTAACACCTCACCTCAAGTCTCAGCCAAGTCTCAAGGGACTTTGAATTGACATCGCAAACACACCTCCAAGTTTAACAAAGAAGCCGAAAAAGACAAACAAGGAAAAGAAATACTTATATGCCAGGAGGAGTTATTCCATAGAGATTCAATCCAAAGGAAAGCTGGATGAAAACACTGCAAAAGCACTTTTTTTTTTTTTGTTTCAAGGGCTGTAACTAGTCCCTGCTCCTACCATAGGAGGGCTCAAGAGTGTCCAGATAAAACACTCTCATCTTTTACTTTAATGAACTCTGAACTGACAAGTCTTTTATGACAAATTCAGTGTTCTAGCAGTAGCTTCAAAACTATATGAGATTTGGAGCCCCATTTAAAGCCATATCTGGTCTGTCTTGCCTCTGTGACAAGTTCTCTCAGTTCTTATCTGGGTCACTAAATGGAGATCCCATGATAGGGAAAACTGACATCCCATTCATCTTGCTTTGCATGAGTGCTTTGCCTGTCAGAAGGGCCACATAACAATGTTAGTTTTATATACTCTCAAGAAATGTAGCCCCAAATTGGCTGCCAAAAACCAGGCAGGAACAGTGTAGACATGAGAATATAGCTAGATGAGGAAACAAATTGAAAATTTAGACAGCTACAAATAAAAAATAAAAAGGGATTGTCATGCTTCCTTTTTTAACTGGAAAAATGAATTACTGTCTTTTTCCCACACACAAAACCAGGTGCATGAAAAATGTCATAGAGCTTGAGGTCAGAAAGGATGATCTGATCATTTATTTCATCCTCCCCCCAGGGTCTTATATCTGTTTCAGTACTCTTAAATTGAGCTTAGTGACCTTGGTTAAGATTAGGCATTCCTTTCAGCACCTCAGAACAATTGATATAGGTCTTCATTTTAGATGAATGTGGAAGAAAGTGAAACACACCAGGAACAGATCTGACCACTTCTGTGCAGAGGGATGAAGAATTCTTTTAGATCCTAGCATATGTCTGGCTGAAGGTAGTGGGGTGTGTGATTTGACTACAGTTTTTCTTTATTCAACACAGTATGTGTTAGGGATGTGTTGAGGAGAGTGCTTTTTGTTCTCCAAAGTCCTTCAAAAAAAGGAAGTCAACCAAAATTTTCAGAAAGCCACAAATTACACAGCCAGTAGAGGCCATCAGGCACTGTGCAAAGTTCAAGCTCAGTAGAATAAGAACTAAGCTAAAAGTGGTTGTCAGTGGGAAATCATCATTAAAGGGGAATGTCGCAAGTGACACTCAACAGGTTTTGAAGGTCACAAGGTGTTTTTCCTTTAATTTGAAATAAATATATAATTAATTCTTAAATGTGTGAATGACACAAATGAGTGGAGTGGTAAATCATGTTGAGCATAAGGCAGCTCTACAGAGTTATTGCAAGAATTTGTTAAACTGCGCCCACTAAATGTATATATATGTCTAAGAGCACTTAATTTTCAATTATGATCTGAACATGGTAAATTGCATTTGTTAGAATAGAAATTCATTCCCACTGAACAGGGAAAGTTGTTATTTTGTAAATGTCTAATGAATGTTTTAATATAAAGGCAACTCAGGTGAGGTCTCAAAGGGAGAAACACCAATATACCCAATATATGGGTATATAAATTGTAGGAGCACTACTTCTGTGAGCAAGAGTAAGACAATAATGTGTCTCCTTCAGTGTTGCTTGGCTTGTATAATCATAAAGATAATGAGTAAAGTTTTGCTCAGGTTTTTGAAAGAACCATTCTAAGCCTTGAAAGGCTGTAAAAAATTGTTCCTGGAGAGCATAAAAAAATTATTTATTTTGAAAAATGTTTAATCTGTTTCGTTCATCAAAAAGAAAATTGGAAGTTGGTCTGATTACAGTGTTTATTCTGTGTTTTTTAATAAAACCATTGTACTAAAATATCAAAAGAATGAAGAAATATTTTTGCTGTATCATCATACTGAAACTACACAATGATTTGGAAAGTAAGCTTTTAGGCAAATACAAATTATGGGAACAAGGAGATTAGGAAAAACATCAGTTTGTGACATATAGCATGTTAAACAAGAAATTGTTGTGAACCCTTTTCCTTTAAGTTCTATATATGGATCCATGAAAAAGAAGTTAGCTAAGAAGAAAGTGGAAAACTCATCATTTGTGCAACAAATAAACATTAATTTATAGCCATTTTAACTCTTAAGGTGGTAGAGAGAAGAAAGGAGAGATGAGAGCAAGAAAGAAAACCCTTTTTTGTTTTTAAGATGGAATATATTTTCATATGAGGGCTGTAGGATTCTTTCTCTTGTTGCATTATGATTATGAAAAGAAGGATAATTTATCTGATTTGCATTTTCCTCAATTGTTTAATATGTATTAAATTAAAACACTTCTGATTTGGCAAGATTTTACAGCATTTCAGCCTAGATAAAATATATGGTTTACTGTGGAACACTTAGAAGACCTCATGTAACCCTTACTAGACAATGTGTTGCTTTAACTAGTGTCTAAATGATGTGCAAGTCAAATTAAAGATGGCATTTGTCATCTATAGAAGTAAAGTGACTCATGCACAAAATTAAAAAAAAGAAAAAGACATTTGTCATCACAAAGTCTTTCATTTTCTGCTTCATCTTTATATAGCATACGAGGAAAGAAGGACAGAACCACTTAAACCCTGATAAAGACTAAAACTAAGAAACAGTTTATAAGCCAAATCTAGTCAACTGTAAATCTTTATTAAAGGTGAGTTTAAATAAAATAGCTAAGTTACTAGGTTGGAAGATCAAAGAAGATTAATTGAAAGAGGTAGATGAACATCGGGTTTCACTTTGTAGGCAAAGTAAATACAGATACAAACTTCAAATTTCAAAAGCTTATCTTTGCACATTTTGGTATATTTTCCACTGAGATTTACTCTGATTTACACCTCATTGCAATTCTTTACAATCCTTTGACCATCATAATATTGATGTCTATATAGGAAATTGTATTCAACAGTTTCCTCCTTTCATATGAATAGACCTGTTATATTTTCACTCTAGTTGTGTAAAGCCTAGAGGAAAAATTTTACAGTTATTCCACAGTACCTCATATACCAAAGTAAAATGTATAAATAAAAATACCCTTGCCTATTTCTTTTGAAAACAGTGGAAAGTTATTTCAAAACAGAGCATCTGAGACCTACTTAGGTTAGACAAAATGCAGGTATAAGTATAATCTTTCAGTAATCTCATTACAGGCTTCATAAATAGCGTGCCTAGGGGCCAGTCATCATTCTATAAAATACTAAAGTGTTCTAAGATTTTCATATCCAGTCAAAGTGTCTGGAATTCCCAAGACACTGTTGGTTTCAGCCCCATATCTTTAGAAGGATGTGGCATCTCTTAGTGAACTCAATATGAACTCTGTTGCAGAAATGCTTGATTTCCTTTCATGTTTTCCAGTGTCATTATAATGATGATATCACAGTATTGTGTAAGTCAAAAGGACAGAATTACTGTTACATCCAGTGTCATCAAATATTAAGTGTCTCATTTACATTTAGATATTTAATACTGTCCAAATATTCCAAGTGTTTTTCTGTACTGATCTGGATTTTGGGTATAAAATATTTTTTTTATGTTGTGAGGATTTCATAACACAATCATAAGATGGGGTTTTCAATTTTTAGTCATATCAGTATACTAAGCGTGTAATTTTGTACATTTAATTCAAGTAATACTACAGTGTTTGTAAAGAAACATAACTTCTTTAACTCATTCACTGCAAAGGAAACCTTGCCCATCTAATAGTCTTGTAAAGAATGAAGGAAATATATCTCTCAAATCCCACAGGTTTCCATGAAAATCCTGCTACAGCAGCACTCAGAAGAACTGCAGATGCAAGCTGATAGTTTCAATGCAATAAACTTTTAGAATCTCCAACAGAAAAATGTGGGTAGTATTGGGATTATAGGGCCTAATATCCTCATCACTGTCATCACACACATTTGTATAAACATTTTCAGGACAATGAACCTTTGTCCGCTTAAAAAATATTAGAAATTTCTATTATGTATTGTATTGTATCTGGAGTGGGGCATATGTTATGCAATATTAAATAACAGTAGGAAGACTAAAGTCAATAAAGTTTTTAAAAGATGTGAGGAATTGAAGTAAAAAACCCGAACAAAACAACTTAAATATGAGTTTGTTTATTTGCTTGGTTTTTAAAGTGGTTGGCAAGAAGAATAGTGACTCTCCTGATAGTTTTACTGTGACTGTCATGAAAATGAATTTGTGTGTTGGTTTAAAAGTTTGCCAAGGGCACGGAGAATGACAAACAGGATTCTCTTAGTTATGTTAACATTACAAATGGCAGTAGTTGTTAATGTAAGATCCAATTAATTGCACTGAAGCCTGAAAGTCAAAACTTATGGCAAATGTGAGTGAAGACAGTATTTTGTATCCAACACCCAATGGTTCACTCTTGAACCTTACCCATAGATTTGTTTTCATTTTATTTAAATTCATTTTTTGTCTTCATTTTACATTAGTCATTTTGCAGTAGTAAAAGTGCAGGAAGGTGGTAGATTGACTTAGGTATAAGAGATTTTCCCTGATATGGTGTCTTATGGAAATATGTTGACCTTAAACTCGACAGCAATAACTCTGCTGAATGTTAAAGAAATTGCTTTCAGAGGTATAATGCCTCTAGGCACTTTGCTTAAGGCTTGTGCTTCCTTTTTTCATCTCTTGAAGTGGCCCTCAGCTCTTGAGAGCTACAGCTGGTCCCTCTCTGCATGGTATGTATATGTATATGTCATATCATGGTATCATAGGAACATAATACAGCTGAACCATGTAGTGCATAATGCTTACTGAATGCTTTCACAGTTTTTAGGTGAACACTGTGCAATCTTTTTGCATCAAGTCTTCTAGACTGCTTTCCTTAGGGTTAGCTATAATATTCCAACATCTCAGTAGTTTCCAAAAGCTGATGTTATTTATGATATTTTAAACAGTCTCCCCAGAATATTTTGTTTGTTTCTTTAAATACAGAATATACACTCTACACAATTTCAGTCTAAACTGGAGATAAATGATGAATTAAGGTTTTATGTTTTACATTACGGCTTTAAAAATGAGCTTCATGTCCCTGGGATATAGGCATTACCACTTTTCAGGTAGTATTCAGTGTCTTTCACATTTGACAATAGCTTTGAAATTATGTTCCAGAAAAATCTTTTAACCATTATGGCTCTCTTAACCTCATATACTTGTCTTGAGATAAATTAATGTAGAGTTTTACAGAGGGGAGTAAGTAACAGTTGCTACTTGGAGCTAACCTCCTTAATTCCCTAAGATATTTTTCAGAATGATTTTCAGTGGACATGTGGAGAGGACATGATGATGTAAGTATGGTTATATTAGCAAAGATTACCCAGGCGACTGTAATTCTTTTATGGCTTCACTGTCAGTTAATAATATGTCATGCTGATAAAACATTTTTGCCACAACATCTTAGACTGTATTTCATGCATATGAAAGTCTGAAGCTTACAGGAAAATATGAATTTATTGGCTTTGCAATCTGTGACCATGACAATTCTGGAAACAATAGTCTTTTATATCTGCAGAATAGGTAAAGAACAAGCAGTGCATCTGCAGATTTCTTGTCAATGTTCCTTAGTCTTGACTTCAAGTGGCTAATTCTTGAAATGAGAATAGATCTCTGCTCTTTCAACATTTTTTTTCTTTGCTGAGACTGATGATGAAGTGCCATTTACTTTCTAAAGTATGAAGTGACTTCAGAAAACTATAGTTTTATAATATATCTGAGACTTCTAGGCCCAAACTGTCTAAAGTACAAAGCCAGTGAAGGAAAAGAAGCAAAGGGATCACGCTGGATATGAACACAGTACATTACAATTTTAGTAGATTTTAGTTCTTTAACCTTGGTAAAAACGTGAAGGCATACTGTACAATGTTTCTGTTTCTGAATAATGTACACTTTATGTTTTCCATGATAGCATCTTCAAAGTCAAACTCACTTGAAAGGTTATAAGTCAAATATTAGGAAATAATACTGCTATAGGCAGGCATCCTACAACCACACAGGCAAACTTTGTCATGCAAGTCCAGACAAGTCAAATGAGATTTATCTCACACCCAGGCAGGTGATTGTGGATTTGTTCTTCAAGCAGAGAAAAGCAACAAATTCCTTGGCTTCCAGCATCCTATTTATTTTCTCAAGTTTCAACAGAGGATTTATTTACATGTTGCATGTTATATATTTACTCATTAACTTTGGCTTGTGCAGTTTGATGAGTTAAACTTGTTTTGTTAACAAAATGCACATTGGCCAAGGGTTTTCTGTTAAGTGGAACTGGTGTTTATATAGGATCTTCTCAGTAGAACAAACAATTCTATGCTCTTACTTGATTGTGTTTGCTTTGAAAGTCAGAACAGCTTTAAGACTGCTCTGGAGTTTTTTTAGCAAGCAAAACTTACTTGCTATTAGGAACTTGTAGCTTTTTACATCACAAGCATTACAGTCATTTACTGTTGTACTAGTTTAGTCTGGGATAAAGTTAATTTTCTTCACAGCAGCTTGTATGGGGCTATGTTTTGCATTTGAAAATAGTGTTGGTAACAGACTGATGTTTTAACAACTGCTGAATAGTGCCTTCATAGAATCAAGGCTTTTTTGGTTTCTCACTCTGCTCTGACAATGAATAGAGTTGGGATACACAAGAAGTTGTCGGTGAACACAACCAAAACAGTTGATCCTGAGGAACCATGTGGATAGCACAAACTATAGGATGTTGTGCTCAACAACAAAAGCTGGGAGATGGAGGAAAGGGTGTTATGACACACAGTTAGTGTTATGACATTTGTATTCCCAAGTAACTGATACACATGATGGATCCCTGCTTTCCTGGAAATGGAGAAACATCTGCCTGCCAATGGGAAGTATTGAATGAATTCCTTATTTTGCTTTGCTTGCATGTCTGACTTTTTCTTTACCTATTAAGCTTCCTTTACCTGAACCCATGGGTTTTCTCACTTTTGCCTTTTCTATTCTCTACCCCATCCCACGGGTGGTGGGGGAGGGAGGCGCAGAGGGAGGTGCAAGTGACTGTGTGAGACTGAGCTCCTTAAGCTCCTTATAGGGTTACACTATAGCAACTGCAAATCTTCAGGTCCATTTGAAACCTAGTGAGATTTTAAACCTAGTAGGACAGAAATAGCCAAGTGTCCGTAATATTAAATTATCATGGTAAGTACAGGAAGCCACTCTACAGGTTTTTGTACTTTGATGATAACAGCAACAAAGATTGACTCAAATTAAACATGTATAGTGGGAGATCACTGTTAATGAAAAAGCAAATGCAACGTTGAAGTGCTTGGGCTGTGGGCCCCAACTTGGAATTGACCTGTGGATGAGTCCCAGTCCAGCAGAATGTTTTGTTCCCCAAGTGGTTTCAGGCCCCAGAGAGAGAACCTGGCCCACCTGTGTGAGGCCCCTCCTTCCCCCAGGTGATCATGGTTGGGGTGGTGGGCAAGGCTAGAGATATATTAACCAGGAACCGACCAGTTTGAGAAAAAATAACAAGAAGCAGCAACAGAAGAAACAAGAAGCTGATCAGTTTGAAGAGAGTTCCTGTTGGGGTCAGCTTAGTGAGCTCTCTCTCAGTATTGTGTTCCCCCTTGGCTGATTTGAGACATAGAAGAGCAAACAGATGAAGAATAAAAGATGAACAGATGAAGAATAAAAGAAGAAGGCATGCTGAGGGGATGTTGCTGAGTTTGGTGTTGGCCTGAGGAAGAAGAGAGCTAGCAGCACAAATGTGTAGTAAAGATCTTATGGAAAGCAAATCCTCTGTAGCCCACAGGCACTCTTCTCTGTCCCACAGGCTTGTGCAAAAAGAAAGTAAAAATGGCTCATTTTCTGACATCAGATTGTCATCTACCCACCTTATAGTGAGGTAATACCATATTCTGAATGGAAAATTTACAATCATAGAACAGAATCATGGAACAGATCAGGTTGGAAGGATCCTCAAAAGATCATCGGGTCCAGTGTTTCATGGGAAAGGGAGCCTAGATGACGTTATCTAACACCTTTTCTGGTTGTGCCTTGAAAAATTTCAGTAACGTGGACTCTACCGCTTCCTTGGGGAGGTTATTCCAGTGAATGATTTTCATTGTAAAAGATTTATTTCTTATGTTGAGATGAAACCTCTCTCAGTGCAACTTGTACCTTCTCTTTTCCATGTGTCTCCTCATGAAAAGATGCATCTATCCAATTTGTAGACATCCTTTAAGTACTAGAATACTGTGATGAAGTCCTCTTCCAAGCCTTCTCTTCTCCAGGGAGAAAACACCTAGCTCCTTCGTTGTTCCCTCACAGGGCAGGTTCTCCAGCCCTTTAATCATTTTTGTGGCCCTCTTTTGGACCTTCTCTAGTCTCCGCATCTGTCTTGAATTGAAGTGGACACAGTACTCTAAGTAGGGCCTGACAAACGCTGAGTAGAGTGAGACAATTGTGTATCTTTGCTAGCAATGTCCGTGTATGCAGCCTAGGATCCAATTTGCCTTTGTTGTTGCAACAGCACCCTGCTGACCTGTTCAGCTTGTCCACCAGAACCTCCAGGTCCCTTTCAGCAAGGTTCCTTCTCACCCACACAGATCCTAGCCTGTACTGGGCTCTTTGGTTATTCTGTCCCAGGAGCAGGACTTTACATTTATCTTTGTTAAACTTCATACTGTTTTTGCTACGTCACTCTTCCAGTCTGTGCAGGTCTCTGAAAGACAACTCTCCTTTCCAATATGTTCATCTCATCACTCAGTTTGGTGTCAGCAAACTTGGGGAGGGTGATTTCAATCCCATCAGACAGATCATTTACAAAGATATTTAACAGCATGGGGCCCAGTATTGTCCCCTGGGGGACTCCGCTTGTGATAGGCTTTCACGCACCACACAGGCTCTCAACCTTATTAAAAAACATTGATCATCACCCTCTGAGTGTAACCTGTTAGCCAATTTCGTACCCACCTCACAGACTACCCACCCAGCCTGTATCTTGCCAGTTTATCCAGGAGAAGGCTGTGGGAAACAGTGTTGAATGCTTTTCTGAAGTCTGGGGAAACAACGCTCACTGCTCTCCACATGTTTACAGAAAGTGTTACTTTGTTGTAGAAGATATTTAGGTTAGGCTGGCATGATCTGTGCTGGCTTTTCCCAATCACTTGCTCCATTTGGCTTGCAGTAGTTTCTAGGAGGAGTCATATCATTACTTTCCCATGGACTGAATAAAACTAATGGCCATGTAGTTTCCTAGGTCATCTCTCGGGTCCTTCCTGTAGATGTATAAAGCATTTGCCCTTTACCAGTCACCAGAGATATCCCCTGACCTCCAGAACTTCTCAAATATTATAGACAGTGGCCTTGTGACAGTGACAGCCTTTTACTTTAATACCTTGGAGCGGATTCCAACCAGGCCCATAGATTTATGTGAGTTGAGCCTTTGCAAGAGTCTGCAGAGCAGCCCTTCCTCCCCTACTGGTACTTTGACACATCCTTTGTAGCTACTTGACCTTGTGATCTGGGGTCCAACTGCGTCAGTAAAGGCAGAGGCAAAGAAGGTATTGAGAACATGTGCCTTGTTAGTATTATCAGTAACTTATTCCCCTGCCCTATTTAGTAATGGGCCTAAGTCTTCCTTGTGTTTCTTCCTCCTGCTTCTTACATATGAAGAACCCTTTCTTGTTGTTCTTGACATCTCTGGCCAATTTGAGTTCAAACTGAGCCTCAGCCATCCTGATTGCATCTCTGCACACCTTAGCAAGATTCTTACAGTCCTTTATGGCTATTTGTCCACCTTTGCATAGCTAGTAAGCTGATTTTTTGCTTTTAAGCATACTCAAAAGCTCATTATTAAGCCAGGATGTTCTCTTGTTCTGCCTTCTTCAATTCCTTTTCTATTCTTGTGCTTCCAGGAGGCTGTTCTTGAATAACTCCCAGCACTCACAAGGTCCTTTGCCCTCCATGGATGATTCACATGGAATCCCTGGGCTCTGAGCACATTGAAGTTGACTTTTCCAAAGTCCAGGGTCTTTGTTTTACTACTGGTCTTCAGTGTGGTCAGCAGGATCTTAAATGCCACAGTGTTGTGGCTACTATATCCAAGGCTACTATTGGTAGTTATCTTGTCAAGAAAGTCTTCTCGTCTTGTGAGCAGTAAACCTAGCAATTTGCTGTTCCTAGTTGGTATGTCCGGCATCTGCAACAAGAAGCATTCTAGGAACCTGATGGATAAATTGTGCACTGCTGTGTTGTTTTCCCAACAAATGTCTGGGTAGTTGAAGTTATCCATAAGGATTAAACTGTATTGGTCTAAAACTTCCTTGCACAGCAATTAAAAGATTTTGTTAACCTTATTTTCCTGATTGAGAGTTTGGTAACATGTACATACTATAAGCTCCTCCTTGGTGATGATTCCTCTAATCTTGATCCAAAGGTATTTGATAAGAAATTTCATGGTTTCCATAGCTCACCTTCACTCAAATTTCTCTTTTACTTAAAGTACAACTCCACTTTCTGTATCTTTCCAAAACTGTTCGTAGTCATCTATTGTAGTCCTACAGTCATGTGAGCTTTCCCACCAAGTTTCTATTATTCCTATGACATCATAATTCTCAAACCAAGCACAGAGCTGAAGTTCCTCCTGTTTGTTGCCCTAGATTACATGCACTGGTATACATGCACTTGAGGTGGCTGGATTTAGGATTATTGTCTTTGGAAAGGGTTGGGGAGTATACCCTCAGTAGTCTAGTAGATGTGCTCGTCTACTATTTCTTATGAATATGCAGGTGTCAAAGCTTTGCAAGTTCTATGGATTAAAGCATGATTCATTAAGTCAGCCAATCTGCTAGCAAAGATTCTCCTGTCTTATAGAATCATAGAATGATTTAGGTTGGAAGGGACCTTCCAAGATCATCTAGTTCCAACCCCCCCTGCCATGGTAGGGACATCTCCCAATAGACCAGGCTGCCCAGGACCTCATCCAACCTGGCGTTGAACACCTCCAGGGATGGAGCGTCCACAACCTCCATGGGCAGCCCGTTCCAGTGTCTCACCACCCTCTGACTAAAGAATTTCCTTCTAATTTCCAATCTAAATCTACCCTTTTTCAGTTTGAACCCATTACCCCTCGTCTTATCCCTGCAGGCCCTTGTGAAAAGTCCCGCTCCTGCCTTCGTGTAGGCCCCCTTCAGATACTGGAAGGCTGCATTAAGGTCTCCCCTGAGCCTTCTTTTCTACAGGCTGAACAAGCCCAATTCTCTCAGCCTGTCTTTGTAGGAGAGGTGTTCCAGCCCTCTAATGAGCTTTGTAGCCCTCCTCTGGAACCTCTCTAACAGATCTATGTCCTTCTTGTGCTAGGGGCTCCAGAGTTGGACGCAATACTCTAGGTGGGGTCTCACCAGAGCGAAGTAGAGGGGCAGAATCACCTCTCTCGACCTACTGGCCACACTTCTTCTGATGCAGCCCAGGATACAGTTGGCTTTCTGGGCTACACTTGCACATTACTGGCTCATGTTGAGCTTTTCATCAACCAGTACCCCCAGGTCTTTCTCCGCAGGGCTGATTTCAATCCACTCCTTGCCCAACCTGTATTTGTGCTTGGGATTTCCCTGACCCAGGTGCAGGACCTTGCACTTGGCCTTGTTGAATTTCATGAGTTGGCATGGGCCTACCTCTCAAGCCAGTCAAGGTCCCTCTAGATGACATCCCTTCCCTCCAGCGTGTCAACCACACGTTTGTGTTGTCTACAAACTTGCTGAGGGTGCACTCAATCGCACTGTCCATCTCACCAACAAAGATGTTAAACAGGACCAGTTTAGGTAAGTTGATCCCATCTCCCTAGTAGGCTGTATTCTCTGAAGAACATCCCGTGATTGTAGAAACCAAAGCTCTGATATTATGATGGTCAAAAAATTATAAATAACTGCAATGAGGTGTAAATCTGAGTAAATCTCAGTAAAATGGAAGGCAGCCATCAGGAACAGGAAGAGGAGCAGCCAAGAGGAGTCTGAGCAAGAGCAGAAGGCTGGCCATTCATGGCCACAGCCCCAGTCACTGCTGAAAACTGCTAACAACCACCACTCCAAACTGTGAATAGAGTGCAGATCATGGCAGGCATATAATTCTGTCCCAGCAAAACCAGGATACTGTGCAGTGAATGGTATACAATTATCCAGAACTGCTATCAGAACTAAGAAAGCATACTTCTCTACTTTTGTATTTTGAAATATTGTTGTCATGGGCATCTGTGTATCCACAAGAAAACCCAAAGAATTCAGAGTTCATAGCATCATTAACTGCAGAGTAGTAATACACCAATCTATTGTACAGTATGTAGTTACAAAGTAGTACTATTTAACAGAAGAAAAAAAAAATAAATAAAGTGTTACTATACTGATATTTCAGGGTTGCCTTGGTATTGGGGGAAATAAAGCATTGCAAAGGAAGGAAATTATATTTTTTAGGCATTATTAAGTCATATAAATCTAAGTTGGTAATCAGAGGGCCCTTATATATAGTCAGTGGAGGGATACTGACATCTCTGAGGGTGATTTTAGATATTTGCTTTAAAAGGAAATGCAGGCACCTATTTCTCTTTCAAAAGAAGGGAAACAAGATGACTAGCGTAGGCATAGATAATAACTTTTTAAATATCTGAAAGTATGTGAGATGAGTCCCATTCTATGAAGTTAATTAAAACACCTTACAAAATATGAGGCCATCAGATTACTGTTTTCATACACATTTCCTCATCATCCTGTCTTCTAAGGGCTTGTCTTCACTTCAAAGAAGAAGACAGGCAAACAAACAAAACTTCTATTTATTATAGCCTCAGGGAAACACGAGTAAGATGAGAATACCCTTAATACAAAGCATTCTAATTTTACTCAGAAGTAAACTTCTCCAAATCAGTTTTAGGTAGAGTAAAAGGCTGACCTTAATGTGTTTGCACATCTCTGAACTTCCCATCCTTTCTGCATCAGAGAGGGCTGACAGCTTATGTTTGTGAGATTCTTTATTATTACCCCTTTCATTTTGATATTCACTAGGACAATTTCCTTTTGATTATACCTTTCAAAATGTCTGTATGAATATGGGATTCAAATACATTTCCTAAGTAAGTCACCCATATGTCTCCTGTGAATATTTAACAGATTTCAGGAAAATGTCTTTGCTGGGGGTGATTGGTTTACAGCACTACAGAGAGCTATCGCACTGGCATGTTAACTGCGGGGCCAGTCTCAGGCTCTGTCCTTTGGCCTTTAGCTAACCTCACTGTATTCATGCTGATGCATTACTGCTCTGCTAGTCAAACTGGTTTCTTTTAATGGTTTAATTTTATAAATTAATAGATTCTGAGGCCTGAGATGACAATTATGATGCTCTAATGTGACTGCATAGCACAGGATGAGAATCCAAACTGAAGCTCAGTGATCTTGCATGGGCATCCCTCTCCCCTTTTCCTCCTCTCCCTCCCTAGGGACTTCACAGTGCCAAGAGATTGTTGTCTGTGATTTCATAATACAGCAAAAAGTTATGAAGTTCTGCCATGTATACTTCAGAAAATTCACAATTTAGTGATACATGAGGTATATAAACAACTTCTCCTCTGGTATTCTGATAGTAATATTTATTTCAATATGTCACAAACACTAAAATAACAATATTCCTCTGATTCAGCACTTGAGCGTTGTAAGTTCTAATACGTAATTTTATTTATGACAACCGAAATGATAAGACACCATCTGCTTAAACAAACATCCCTACTACTAAAATTGCTAAAGAATAATCCTTGAAGGAACCTAGTACCAATTGTATCTTTACTTACTGATTATCTTATATGTAATCAGAACATGCCATAGAAAATGCAGTTTATGTAGAGAATTTATATTCTCTCAACCAAAGGTGCTGTCCTCTTATTGTAGCTTAGAAATAAATATGAGAAATGCCACGATTTTTACACCAAATCTTGGTCAGCTATAATAAATTCAGAGTAATTGTCTCATTTTAGTGCAAATTCTCTGTTTACAATGGTAAATAATGTAAAACAGAGCTTGACTATGTATTTGACTGCCTATTTTATGAATCTCCTTAATGAAGGCAATACAGGGTTTATGTACTTGTCTACCTACTTTATGATTATCCTTAATTAATGTCATAGAACTTTTAAAAATATTCATGGTTTAAAAATAAGCCTAAATTAAGGAAAAGAGAAACAAAGATTCACAAATTCCTGCAAAAATGAAAAACAGAGAGAAGCTAAAAAATATCATAATGTAACTTGCCACGAGCACTAATTAGAGCTATCAGAACAGTTCAATATCAGAGTTATAAGAAAAAACACCAATAAAATGGTGCATTCTTGCCAGTGTCATAATTTGGCCACCTTCTGGAACCATTATGAGAAAAGCAAGTGAGTCACTAAACAGTTCTGTCATAGTAGGAAAAAAGACAGTTTTCACTGTATCCCATAACTTGCTATGAGACTCATGTCATTATGGACTTTTTAATCAAATCTGGATTGAAAGATCATTCATGTCTACTTGTCATTTTAAATCAAAATTTTTAACCTTGGGATGCAGCTGACAGTAATATTATTGCCATTCTTTCAAACAAAGAGATAAACCAGTAAAAAGAATATTTTTACAAAAAAATGTTAAATTGCAAATGATGCCTTTTGTATGGTAAGAAGTTAAACCTTTTTTATTCTATAACGGTGCCCAGGTCTAAAAACAAAACAAAACAAAACAAAAACAAAGATAATGAATTGGTCTATATTTGGCAGCAGCCAAATTAAATAATTTCTATTGCCCAAACCATTATATTACAAAAAAATGCTTTATTTTCATTTTCAACTAGTGAATTCAAATATAGAACATTTGAATGGTATCAAGATAAGGTAATATATCAGTTATTTATTTTTATGACATATTAGTAGATACATTTCTGATGTTTCCCTGAGTCCAGTGTCTTGCCCTACTTCAACTATAGAACACTTATGCAACATCCAGCAAAAATATTGTGGTTTGGTTTATTTATGACTCATTCTTTTCCTGCCATATTTCAGCTGGGTTCAGACATACGTAAATGAAGAGACTGCAAGAAAAGAGTCTAGGCAATGTTGGAAAAATAGTGTTGCAGTAACTGATCAAAAAAATGAAAACTGGTCTTTGAAAAACAAAAAGAAAAAAAAGAAAATTAATAAGGAGATTAAACAGGGGACCTTAATATTGTACAACAACAGATGGAAGCTTTTTGCCTACAACATGAAGGAAATAAGGTAGTGAACCAATAATACCTTTAATATGTATCTGCATTTACTTATCATGCTACATGAAGCCAGCTTTATTGCTGATGGCCTGGGGATAAACATCTATGTTCTCAGAGCAAATATTACCTTTAGCATTTATATAAGAGTTGAATTATGTGTAAAACTAGAAAGATTAGGGATTGCTGGGCATCTGCTTTTTTGGCCTTGAGTGTTTTTTTACGATAAACTTTTATTGGCTTATATTATTTTTAACTTTCTTTTTGACAATTTAATTGTCAGAGGTGATTTAATTCTCCTTTTGTCTCTTGAATAGAAAAACATAGTAAGACAGAAAATAGAGCTAATAACAGTAGCTTTGCAGCTTGTTTTCTGTATTTTTAAAGCAGAATCCAAATACTTCTGAGATAAAGGTTGAAGAATAATATTTATGTGTGTGTATGTGTGTGTGTAAAAGTATTTGTATGGAAGAGAGAGGAAATTACAAAATAAATCATTACATGATACATACTAACTGAGGTAGCCTGGTTCATGTATGTATGTATGTAGCTGGATTATTGGTATTTTTTTGAACACACAGAAAATAGCAGCAGAAAAGCCTTTCTTGCTTTCTCCACAGCACTGTGTTTTTATCAACCATTTTCAAATCCAAAATTGAAGTCAACATAGTTTGCTTGTACGTAACTTTTAACACAGTATTCCCTAGTACATGAAATCCTTCATGGCTGAAGACTTCAAATCATACTTCATTGACTGTACCTGTTAAGCTGACAAGTCACACAGAGAAGCACATTAGGAAAGAAAAAAGCATCAGGAACAAAATTCTCTATTTATCTCTGTGCAATCACCCAGTATTCAGAAATCAGGTTTTCAGATCATCAAAAAAATCACGTTGGTGGCTTTAAGAAATGCTGAATGTTGACAACTTTGATTTACCTTTGTCTTCCTACTTTTAAGCAGGATGTTTTTTTTCTCCTGAAGCCTCAGTAGCTATAATCTTGAAAGAGGAGACCGAAAGTATTTGTGGGAAGAAAGGATCATCACAGCTGCTAAGGGAAAAATAAAGTGTGATAGGAATTCTAAGGAAAACAAGAAATCTAACTAGACACATGCATAGGAAAGATTGTACTGAGTGGGGGAGAGGAGCTCCTGCAAAGATATTTTGGAAATGTTTTTGGGAATGACAAATAATGGATGAAAAAATAGAATCCTAACCCACTGGAATTCTTCCAAAGCTTCCTTCTCTGTGTCTATCTCCTCATAATGCCAGTATTACCAATGCTCAGGAGTCTCCAAATTATTTGAATGTAGGGGTGGGAGGAAGTGTTAGGAAAACAATTCTTGAGAATGACTATTATCACTCAGTAGGTAAGCAAAACACTTACTGTTACAGTATGTTAATAAGGGGGCAAAAGACAGGGAAAGAGTTTTAAAATTGTTTTGCTTCTGTTTTCTTCCTGTCCTGAAAAATGGGAAAAAACATAGAAAGAGCAACGATGAAGCCATAGGAAGGGAGAGCTGTTTGAAAAATGTCACTGTGCAAGCAGAAGGGATGTGAATCCTGGAAAACAAAATAGATCTAGAGATTGCAACAGAATGAACTGACAGAAAGAATATGGGCTAAAGGAAATTGTAAACATTCTTTTTCTTCCAAAGGGCTAAAATTCCCTTTCTGAATATTGGCGAGAAGTTGGACAAGCCTATTTGTTTCATGAACATGCATACACCTAGAAATTATTCAGAGTTAAAATGAGACATTATAGAGAGATTATATCCCTATAAGAATTATTTAGGTAACCAACCTCATCACATATAGTCTGTTAGGATTGGTACTACTGTTTTCTCCTCTTTCTTCCCCACACCTCAACACAATCACCAATACAAATTGATTTTCTTTTCTCAAATCTATTGAGACTTCCTGGAAAAACCTTGTAAGGGAATTCTAGTCTCAGTAATATACTTTCCACTAGGACTAACTCTCCCCAGTGTTTTCAAATCTGACATTTAGAGCTACGTGCAAATTATTTGTGACTGAGCAAATTAGCTAATTAAATAATTGGCTTAGGGCTTCATAAAATTTGGCTGCTATGGAAATGAGGCTGTCTGCTATCTTACAAGCTTCACCTAAGCATTAAAAGTACTTCATGTCTCTACTCCAGCTGAAATTGCAGTAGTAGCACATTTGTTTTTAAAATGGTTGTTTATAGAGTTGTTCTTGTATAGTTTCCAAATCAATATGCAGTAGGCTACTTCTCTGGAGAAGCACTATACCCAAGTAAGACTGCAATTTACCCTCCTCACACCATACAATTACACAACAATAATTTTACACAAACATTTCAATTGTCATTCAGAATCACATCTGGGTGTTGATATTTGGTGCACTATAGTGAGATTTGAGCCCCTAGGCAATGCAGAATGACAAACTTAAGGAGTCAATTTTTTTTTTTAATGATACAAGATAAAGATAATCCATTCATTCACCCCAAAGTACCAGATCAAAGCAAGACTGTGTAAAACAAATTAATATATATTTAGAGCAAATTCAGAATGATTTTACTTTACTTAGCCCTTCAGCTATTTGCCCTTCATTACTTCATTAAGTTATAAGGATAAGTACTGCTGCTGTACACAAAAAGGAAATAGGTACTTTCATACGAGTCCTGGGTTAGCTTAAGCTAGGGTTAATTTTCAGCAGAAGTTGGGAGGGGGTCACAGCCAGCATAGAAAACCAAACCAATCACTGGGTTATTAAATACCATAATGACTTTATGCCTACTATAAAAAGGCAGAGGGCCTACTGAATTATATATATGTTCTATTAAATTCTCCTTTTCTCGACCCATGGGGTTTTGCATTTTTTTCCCAATTCTCCTTTCAATCCCACCAGGGGGAGGGGGATGTGTGAGTGAACAGCCACATGGTGCTCAGCTCCAGGCTGGGTCTAAACCATGACAGTCCTTTTTGGCACCCAATGTGGGGCATGAAGGGTTGAAATAACAATAAATCTGATGAAAGTATGTTAAAACAATTATGCTATATGTACATGTTGTACATGTTGTACTAGTTAAATAGTTCATGTTCGCAATGTTGGCCTATTTGTTTGCGTAGTGGTGTTGTGTAAATCCATATGTGCACTATGTATTCCCTGTGGTGTTGTTTATATTCTCTGGGAAATGGATCAGAACAATCATGTTACAGTATTGGATATCATCAGCTTATCATATGATATGTCACTGGTCATGAGGTTAAGCTGGTATGTGTATGTAGCCTTTTCATTTCTTAGTAATCTTACCCTGTCTATGGGCAAGACACTGGGGAATACTTTCTCAGCTTTTGAGAATTTTTACTATCCTTGGGACATACAAGACAGCATGTCCTTGGTGCTATGACTTCTGTGTCCCGGGTCTTGTTTAGGATTACAAATTTTTTTTTCCAAGAATATCACCCAGAGAACTGCCCTGAGCCTAGATAGTTATGAGTGGCAGGGTATGTGGGAGAGTATGGACAAGTGCCTAGGCCAGTGGTCACCTCCAATGTCTTGGAATTCCACCCCTGAATAAGTGCAGAATCCAAATAGACAGGTAAAGTATTTGAAAAAGGTGTGTTGTCAACCTGGCAACTCCCAAGAGATCCAAGTCACTGCAATGTTCTGGGGCCTTACCCAGATCTACTGAGTCCTTTTCAACACTATTCAGTGCCCTCAAGGGGAAGAAGTCTCTGAACCTAAAAACAGACGGACTTGTACTGCAGCTGAACCAGAGAACCAACCTGTGCCAGTGTCAGTCACTCCTATATAGAAAAATAAATAAACAAAAAAAACACCAGTTTGCGTGATGAGGGATGAAGATGAACCAGGGTCATCATGAGACCAGGAGGATGAGCCAGAGGTGATCACCCAATCTCTGTCCTTGTGACCTGGCTGCTCCAATGCTGGGATAATGGGGCTGATAGTTTGGAATTAGAGGGGAAGAAGGCCAAGCAGCTGTGATCTCTGCCTAGGGAAGGGAACATTGACAAGGCAATTGGAAAACAGACACAAGCCCTCAGCCTCTGGAGGCAACTCCTGCCAGGACTGAAGGAAAGATACCCCTTTGAGGAAGACTTTACATGTCCCTGTGCTGCTAGCTCTCCTCTTCCTCAGGCCAACACCAAACTCAACAACATGCCCTCAGCATACCTTCATCTTTTATTCTTTATCTCTTTGCTCTTCTCCATCTCAAATCAGCCAAAGGGGAACACACTACTGAGGAGAGCTCAGCAACCTGTCCCCAACAAGAACTCTCTTCAAACTGATTAACCCCTTACTTCTTCAAAACTAGTCAGTTCCTAGTTAATATATCTCTAGCCTCACCCACCACCCCAACTACAATCACCTGGGGGAAGGCAGGGCCTCACACAGGTGGGCCAGGTTCTGCCTCTGGGGCCTTGGGGAACCACTTGGGGAACAAAACTTGCTGCTGGGATGTGACTCATCCATAGGTCAATTCCAACTCAGGACCCACAGCCCAGGCCCCAGCACTTCAGTCACCCAGGCAAGTGGATCACCACAGAGAGAGGTATTCAGTACCTGAGGGAAGTAGCTGTCCTGGAGGTGATTTATAATGATCTAAATGATGAGCAGCCACCCAGAGATCCAGATGAAGTCCAATGTACACCAACCATGTGGAGGAAGTTTCTACAAAGTGCACCACCACCACAAGCCAACTCACTAGCAGGAGTGTCTTAGAAAGGTAGCCAGGGACAAATGGTGAATGAATTGGCTGGCCAGCTCTGGCCAGGGCAAAAACCTAATGGAGAATGGAGACTGATAGGGTCCGTGGCCTGAATGAAGTCACACTGCTGCTGAGTGCTGCCATGTTGGACATGCTAGATCTTCAATTTGAATTGGAGTTGAAGGCAGCCAAGTGGCATGCCACGACTGATACAGATAGTGAGTTTTTCTCTATTCCTATAGCACCAGAGTGCAGTTCACAGTTTGCTTTCACTTTGAGAGGCATCCAGTACACCAGAAATCAACTGCCCCAGAGGTGGAAGCACAACCCCACCATTTACCATGGACTAATCCATACTGCACTGGAGAAAGATGGAGCTCTGTAAGACCTGCAATACAGTAACAACATCATTATGTGGGGCAACACAGAAGAAGTCTTCCAGAAAGGGAAGAAAATAATTCAAATCCTTCTGAAGGCTGGTTTTTCCATAAATTGAAGTAAGGTTAAGGGACCTGCACAGGAGGTCCAGTTTTTAGGAATAAAATGGCAAGACTGGCATTGCCAGACCCCAATGGATGTGATCAACAAGATCGCAGCTATATCCTCACCAACCAGTAAAAAGGACACTCAGGCTTTCTTGGGCATTGTGGGTTTCTGGAAAATGCATATCCCAGACTGCAGTCTGATTGTGAGCCCTCTCTACCAAGTGACCAGAAGAAGAATGTTGTTGAATGGGGCCCTCAGCAGCAATAAGCCTTTGATGAGTGTCTGGATGAGTGAATAGTGAGGTCGATTGAAAACTGGCCAAATGGCCAGGCCCAGAATGTGGTGATCAATTGCCCAAAGTCTAGTTGGAAACCAGAAACTAGCATGTAGCCACCAGAGGTCAATACTGGATCCAATCCTGTTCAACATCTTCATCAATGACATAGATCATGGTACAGAGTGTACTCTTCAGCAAGTTTGCAGGTGACAACAAATTAGGAAGAACAGCTGACAGACCAGTGGGCGTTGCTATCCAGAGGGACCTTGACCGGCTGGAGAAATGGGCTGACAGGAATCTCATGTAGTTCAATAAGGGGAAGTGCAAAATCCTGTATCTGGAAAGGAATAACTCCATGTACCAGTAGAAGCTGGGACCATCCAGCCGGAAAGCAGGTTGGCAGAAAAGCATCTGGGGTCCTGCTGGACACCAACTTGAACATGAGCCAAAAATGTGCCTTTGACACAAAGAAGACTAATGGTATCCTGGGCTGCATTAGAGTGTTGCCAGCAGGTCAAGGGAGATGATCCTTTCCCTCTACTCAGCACTGATGAGGCCACACCTGGAGTTTTGTGTCCAGCTTTGAGCTGCCTTGTACAAGAGACACGGCTGTAGCACAGAGACGCCAATGAAGGGCCATGAAGGCAACTAAGGGACTGGAACATCTCTCATGTGAGGAAAGGCTGAGAGACCTGGGACTGTTTAGCCTGGAGAAGGCTCATTGGCTATCTTAACAACATGTATAAATACCTGAAAGGAGGTTGCAAAAAGATCGTGGGCAGGCTCTTTTCAAGTGGCACCCAGTGACAGAACCAGAGGCAATGGGTGCAAACAGAAACATGGGAGGTTCTGTCTGAACATCAGGAAACTTTTTTTTGCTGTGAGGATGACTGACCACTGGCATAGGTTGTCCAGGGAGGTTGCTTAGTCTCCATCCTTGGAGACTTCAAAAACCATCTGGACACAATCCTGAGCAAACAGCTCTAGGTGGTCTTGCTTGAGCAGGGGAGTTGGAACAGATGAAATCCAGAGATCCCTTCAGCCAGTCTGTGATTCTGTGATGTCTAAGGGGAATTAGTATAATTTTAATGTGATTTTTTGTAACTGTCATCCTGGAATATAGATACTGTGCAAATAAATTGATACCAGTAGTTTGGTTTAAATAACTTGAGTAATATTTTAGGTTTTTCTTACTGGGTGTCTGGAATACCTAGGACTCAACTCAATTTCCCTTTCTATCTCCATCAGCCATGAATGTATGGATGCCATATTGTAGAAATAGTAATATTGGTAATTATTTATTTCCTCATGTATCTTGAATGAAAATTCAAAACTTTCTCTATTTCTTGCATTGCTGAACTTAACAGTGGGAATGGAGGTGTATACATTGTTTGAAGTGCCATGGAGCCCTGTGCAGTACTCCATGAATTACAGAGTGTTGTGGTTTAAGGTTTGGGGAAGGGGAGGGACA
>VYZX01026939.1:1842-13035 GCA_013401335.1 Brachypteracias leptosomus
ACATTTGAATTCGGCTCCGTGATGACTCTTTTTCGCTTTATTCCCTGCCCTTCCCTTCCCTTCCCTTCCCTTCCCCTCTCTTCCTCTCTCTCTCCTCGCCTTCCACCTCTTTCATCCCTTTCTTTCTTTCCTGTACTACTCAGACTTACTCAGAATCTAATGAGGGAATTCCCTCCTTCCCTTAGACTAGTTCCTTGATTCGGATTAGAGCTGCATCTTTTGGGAATTATTTTTGGCCCCAGGAAGAGACAGATAGCCCTCCTTGTTTGTAAAATGCATCTAAACTACCTTCACATTCTGCATTGAAGAGAGGACTCCATAATCTTCTTCTGTCTTGATGATTTCAGTGAGTTTAATTTGGTAATTATTGATTTCTTCTCCAACTGAGCCTTTGAGCAGATGAGGTTACCTACAACCTAAGCTAGAAATTTAACACTGTGGCACCTCTACTTCTCATGGTAGAGGATCTGTCTTGATGGCACTCATGCATTCTGAAATGCCTGACATTTGCAAGTCCAAGAAAAAGTATTATGACCTATATCACTTAGTGATAGATTTCCAGGTGGATTATCTATGAATGAAACTCATGATACTGTTCTACAGAAAAGCAATCTATGGTATGGCACAGAAATTGCAAAGCAGTTTTACTATCAGTGTGTTGATTTAAAAAAATCTAATTATCTACAAATAGTTTGTGGAAAATGCTTTAAAAAGTGAATATGGATCAAAATAAAAAACATAGGGTTGATAAGGATCTAGATGCTTTCTTATGAGGATGTTATACTCATAAAACCCTGTCAAAACTACAAGCTCTTAATAAATATTTTTCTTCTCAGAAGCTTTGAGTCTCATTTGTAGGTGTAGCTACTTCTTATGCAATTAATGTTATTACTAGTTTTAAGTAATCTGACTTTCTGTATGTGTAATTTGCTATTAATACTTTATCAGGAGCAGACAGTAAATAAATGAACAGTTTAAACACACTCTCTCACTCTCTATTCTACCAAGTAAGGCCCCATGCAGCAAGAGCCTACACCACTTTCCAGAGATGCAAATCTAGGCTGACCCGGTAACATAGCAGTACCTAATGGAAATATTCCAGATTTACATCAGCATGATGACAAATGGAATAAAGCCTTAGAACCATAACCCCTATGATGTCAGACAGCCATCTCCCTAACTTGTGGACTGTGGTCTCGAGGCTTCCTTTCAGCACAAGGTGCTGTGCGTTGCAATGAAGTTTACAGGGTCTCCAGGCAGACTATCAGACTTGCTGATCTCTGGTTTGAGCATATCTACTGATCTGTCAGCCTAAAAATCTATACCTAATCTTTGACAGATAAAACTGGCAATAGAAATATAAATTTGCAATGAACATAAAAACCTTTTCTAAGTCTAGATCAGGAATTATTTGGGGTTTGATTCTGAGTTCTTTGTAGAAAGGGCATATTCCAAAATTCAACACTTTAGTACATGCTTAAGGAGACAATTCCATCTAGACGCAATAGAAATTATGTATAGATCTCTCAGGACACATTAACAACAGTCTTAGTATATGGAAACATGCTCTCCTCACAGGAAGACAAGAATATTACTCCTCTGGGATGATTTCTGTCTTGCTGAGGTTCAACTTGTATCAGTGTGTCAAATTTGCTGATGCAAGCCAAACATGATTTACTTGAGACCTTCCCTGTGCTTTTATGGTTATCTGTGTTGGTGTATTTGGCTGTAGGCAGGGTTTCTATCTCTGCATTTGGCTTCTATACCCAGCCTTATATAATAATGCTCTCATCTGGCACACTTATTTGTACAGTGTGTCTCGTTATGGCTTTTTAATAAAGACCAAGTTTCCTGGCATTTTCTTTGCTGTCCTTGGGATAGGAACAATAGACTGGTCTTGAGTTTTCTTCCAACAGTTTTTGGCCCACAGAAGGTTACTCTAGTAGAGTTGATACCTGTCTTTCACTGGACTGTGTCAACTGGGACTGCAGTACCAATTCTTTCATTTCCATACACACTTATGATAGTTTTTAATTTTTTTTTTTTTTTTTTTAAGCATTTGACAGTTTTACTTAGTAAGGACATTGAGTTTATGAATAAGCTAATCTGAAAGAAAGTACTGGTTTAAATAAACTGAT
Organism: Brachypteracias leptosomus; assembly: GCA_013401335.1. NCBI lineage: Eukaryota > Metazoa > Chordata > Aves > Coraciiformes > Brachypteraciidae > Brachypteracias > Brachypteracias leptosomus. The sequence continues at coordinate 3,981 of VYZX01026939.1, forward strand.
AATTAATAGCAAATGACACATGCCCATTTTTTCAGGTTTTCTACAGTAATACACTTTAGGACTGGATAGTAAAGCCATTGCTTTATGCAATCCTTGCTTGCATAAAGTGTGTCAATGTTATCCATGGAAAGACGATCAGTGTATTTGCAGCTGAAGTTGTGTCTCATTAAATATTATTTGAAGGGTAGTATAGAAAAGTAGGAGAAACATCAGAAGCATAATTTTCATTAACCAGGAACAGAAGCATTAAAATGATCCTCTTTTGTAATTCCTTTGAAAATGATATGCATTTAAACAAACATACCCATTATTGAAACAGTTCCTCTAGATATATTCTACTCTTCTTGATGTGTTTTGGGACTCTTAACAGCATCTACCATTATTTCACCATGCTTCTTTTTCCCACTTTCACACCATCTGTGCACTGGAATGTCTTTTCTTTTTGATGAAGTGAGATGGGTATCCTGGTTTTGAAGCCTAGCAATTCTGCTCTCTGGATTGTCAGTGGAGGTTTGGGGGATTGTGACACCAGGCCCTTCCTCTGTCTGACCTGAGAGTCAGTCTTTCCAGCTGAGTGCTGTTGTTGTTAAGACACAGATGTGGACACTCTCTCCTTCCTCTCTGGCTGTACTGTTTGCCTTCCAGCCTAGAAGAAAGCTCCAACACAAGGAATGGGTGAGCACATCCAGTGTAGTTTGTAGGAAAACACTGGATGTGTGGCAGGGCATGAGCAAAGACTACCCCAGGCTGAGGCAGATGTGCAGCTCATCTTTCTCAGGAGGTTCAGCAACCACCAGGTATCAGAGGAAAAATGGATGTCAACTCTTCCTTTTAGGTAGGTTCAGGTCAGTCAAGGTGAAGGTCCCTAGTCACCACAGGAGCAGAGCTTATGGGATCTGTATCACATGGCTGCTGCATACTTAGACATCTGTAGCTCTTTAAGAGAAAAGCAGTTGGATGTGCTTTTGAGGTTACCTCACTTTCCCTGTAGTGTCTAAATTCCACATAAACTACTCTTTCAAGGCTCTTCCAGGAAGCTCATTGTGACCTCCAAGTTCGACCCCTGCTCTTGGATAAGCATTTACATCCCACTGTAACTTGGTGACTTGTTTTAGCCACCTAACTGTTCCTTCCAGATAAATACTGGATTGCTCTAAAAATGTCTGTAAACTCCAGAATGCATTGTCTAGAGGACACTCATAGAAGATTATCCCTCAAGAAAGGTTTTGTTATTGTCCTGGGTTTGGCTAGGATAAGGTTAATTTTCACCAGAAGCTGGAAGGGGACCACAGCCATGATAGACAGCTGAACCAGCCAATGAGATACTTAATAACATACTGATGTAATGCCATTATATGAGGGCAGGGACAGGCTGGGCAAAGCAAATGTCTTTGGCTCAATGCCTTGGTGTAGTTCTAGGTGGTTGCTGTGTTCTATAACACTTGTTTTATACAGTATTTCATTAGTATTATTGTTATTACTATTGTTTCTTCTCCTCTTGTGTTGTTCAATAAAATTGTCTTTATCTCAACCCACAGGGTTTTGCTCTTTTCTCTCTCTTCTTCTTCCTATCCTACTGAGAGGTGGAATAGGGGGTGAGTGAGCAGACATGTGGTGCTCAGCTCCCAAAAGGATCTAAACCATGACAGCTCTTTTTGGCACCCAATGTGGGCCAAGAAGGCTTGAGTTAATAATAAAATCTGACCAAAGTATGTTAAAACAATTTTGTTATATGCANTCCCTGAGTAAGCTGTGAGATACGGAAAGATTCCAGCTGTCACTCAGGTAAGCACATTATCACCTGGCTGCTCTGATGCTGGGATAATGGGGCTGGTAGTTTGGAATTAGAGGAGAAGGAGGACATGCAGCTGAGATCCAAGTCCAGGAAAGGGGGCATTGATAAGATGATTGGAAAACACACAAGCCCTCAGCCTCTAGAGATGACTCCTGTCAGCTATCAAGAAAAGGTAGCCCTTCAAGGAAGATGTTACATGTCACCTAGGCAAGGACAGTACCCTGGAAAGAGGTATCCAGTATGTAAGGGAGTTAGCTGTGCTGGGGGTGATTTATGAAGATCTTAATGATGAGCAGTTACTTATGGATCCAGGTGAAATCCAATGCACACTATCCATATGGTGGAAATTTCTACAAAGTGCACCACCATCATATGCCAACTCATTGGCAGCAGTGTCCTGGGAAGGGCCAGGGCCAGGGCCAAATGGCGGATGAATTGGCTGACCAACTCTGGCAATATGAAAGAATTATCTCTTCTTCCCTGTGTTTTGGCTCTGGAGGAACTGTCCTGAGAGGTCCAGCAACTCAAAAAGGACATGTCCCACTCCCCACCTTGATGGGCCTGTGTCTCAGCTATTAGGAGCAGATGCTTCCCATCCCAAGAGAGATAATATGGAAGGCACAGGTGCCCTGTGGTTTTACCTACAGGAACATGAGGAAGTGGGATGGAAAACCCACTTTGATTCTAGCTGCATGGGTACAAGAGTTGTGAGGGAAAACGATTGTAAAAGGAGATTCTTCTAAGAAGAACGTCACCCCAGTTTCCAGTGGGAAATTCCCTAGAGAATGTAGAAGGGCTAATCTTGCTTCTGATCCTCTTGAGTGGACCTCTGAGTAATTTTCACAGGAAGTGAGTGATTCTGATGAGGATTAGAGGGGCCCTGCCTCCAGCCAGGTGGAGGAAAGGGACAATTGGGTTTACTGGATGGTGTGGATCCGATGGTCTGCCATATCAGACCCACAGGAGTATAAGGCTTTAGTAGATACTGGTGCACAGTGCACCTTATTGTCAACAAGTGATAGAGGGGTCAAACTCATATCTATTTCTGGGGTAACAGAGGGAATCTCAACAGTTCACTGTATGGGAAGCTGAAGTGACTGTAACTGGGAAACTAGCATAAACACTCCATTGTGACAGGTCCAGTGGTCCTGTGCATCCTGGGCATAGACTGTCTCAGGATAGAGTATTTCAAGGACTTGAAAAGGTATCAATGGGCCTTTGTTATAGCTGCCTTGGAGGATTTTGAACAGTTGTCCAGTCTCTTGGAGGACCCCTCTGAGGTGGGGTTGATGAGGGTTGAAGAGCAGCAGATGCCAATTGCTACCACACTGGTGGCAATATTGCACCAACTGGGATTCCCTGGTCCCCTTCCAGAAACTGATTTGTCAACTAGNAGATACTTAATAACATACTGATGTAATGCCATTATATGAGGGCAGGGACAGGCTGGGCAAAGCAAATGTCTTTGGCTCAATGCCTTGGTGTAGTTCTAGGTGGTTGCTGTGTTCTATAACACTTGTTTTATACAGTATTTCATTAGTATTATTGTTATTACTATTGTTTCTTCTCCTCTTGTGTTGTTCAATAAAATTGTCTTTATCTCAACCCACAGGGTTTTGCTCTTTTCTCTCTCTTCTTCTTCCTATCCTACTGAGAGGTGGAATAGGGGGTGAGTGAGCAGACATGTGGTGCTCAGCTCCCAAAAGGATCTAAACCATGACAGCTCTTTTTGGCACCCAATGTGGGCCAAGAAGGCTTGAGTTAATAATAAAATCTGACCAAAGTATGTTAAAACAATTTTGTTATATGCAGTTTCTATACTAGTTAAATAGTATATATTCACAGTGTCGGTCCATTTGTTTGCTTGATGATGTTTTGTAAATCCTTATGTACACTATGTGCTTTCTGTGGTGGTGTTCGTATTCTCTGTGAAATGGGTTGGGATTATCATGTTGCTGTATTGGATATTGTTGATTTATGATGTGATCATACATCACTGGTCATGAGGTTAAGCTGGTATGTGTAAGTGGCATTGATGTTTATGAGTCATCTCACCCAATCTATGGACAAGACAGAGCAGAAGACTTTCTCAGCTTTTGAGAATGTGGACTATCTTTTGGACATCCAAGACAGCATGTTCTTACTGCTATGTCCTCTGAATGTGTCCCAGTTCTCATTTATGGTTACACAAATATTTTTTGAGAATATCACCCAGAGATCTGCCCNTCTTTTCTCTCTCTTCTTCTTCCTATCCTACTGAGAGGTGGAATAGGGGGTGAGTGAGCAGACATGTGGTGCTCAGCTCCCAAAAGGATCTAAACCATGACAGCTCTTTTTGGCACCCAATGTGGGCCAAGAAGGCTTGAGTTAATAATAAAATCTGACCAAAGTATGTTAAAACAATTTTGTTATATGCAGTTTCTATACTAGTTAAATAGTATATATTCACAGTGTCGGTCCATTTGTTTGCTTGATGATGTTTTGTAAATCCTTATGTACACTATGTGCTTTCTGTGGTGGTGTTCGTATTCTCTGTGAAATGGGTTGGGATTATCATGTTGCTGTATTGGATATTGTTGATTTATGATGTGATCATACATCACTGGTCATGAGGTTAAGCTGGTATGTGTAAGTGGCATTGATGTTTATGAGTCATCTCACCCAATCTATGGACAAGACAGAGCAGAAGACTTTCTCAGCTTTTGAGAATGTGGACTATCTTTTGGACATCCAAGACAGCATGTTCTTACTGCTATGTCCTCTGAATGTGTCCCAGTTCTCATTTATGGTTACACAAATATTTTTTGAGAATATCACCCAGAGATCTGCCCCAAGGATGGATAGTTATCAGTGGCAAGGCATGTGGGAGAGTATGGGTGCCTAAGGCAGTGGTCACCTCTAATGTTCTGGAACTTCACCCCTGAACAAGTGTAGAATCCCAACAGACTAGTAAAGTATTTAGAAAAATTATGTTGTCAACCTGGCAATTCCTGAGAGACACAAATAATTGCAATGTGCTGGGGCCTTGCCAATGCCTACTGAGTGCTTTTCAATGTTATTCAGTGCCCTCGAGGAAAAAAGAAGGTCTCCAGATCTAAAACAGACCAGGTGGCATTGCAGCTGAACGAGAAAACCAATCTGTGCTGGTATCAGTCACCCCTANGTTTCTATACTAGTTAAATAGTATATATTCACAGTGTCGGTCCATTTGTTTGCTTGATGATGTTTTGTAAATCCTTATGTACACTATGTGCTTTCTGTGGTGGTGTTCGTATTCTCTGTGAAATGGGTTGGGATTATCATGTTGCTGTATTGGATATTGTTGATTTATGATGTGATCATACATCACTGGTCATGAGGTTAAGCTGGTATGTGTAAGTGGCATTGATGTTTATGAGTCATCTCACCCAATCTATGGACAAGACAGAGCAGAAGACTTTCTCAGCTTTTGAGAATGTGGACTATCTTTTGGACATCCAAGACAGCATGTTCTTACTGCTATGTCCTCTGAATGTGTCCCAGTTCTCATTTATGGTTACACAAATATTTTTTGAGAATATCACCCAGAGATCTGCCCCAAGGATGGATAGTTATCAGTGGCAAGGCATGTGGGAGAGTATGGGTGCCTAAGGCAGTGGTCACCTCTAATGTTCTGGAACTTCACCCCTGAACAAGTGTAGAATCCCAACAGACTAGTAAAGTATTTAGAAAAATTATGTTGTCAACCTGGCAATTCCTGAGAGACACAAATAATTGCAATGTGCTGGGGCCTTGCCAATGCCTACTGAGTGCTTTTCAATGTTATTCAGTGCCCTCGAGGAAAAAAGAAGGTCTCCAGATCTAAAACAGACCAGGTGGCATTGCAGCTGAACGAGAAAACCAATCTGTGCTGGTATCAGTCACCCCTATACAGAAAAAGAAATACATTAAAAAATCAGTTCATATAGCAAGAGATGAAGATGAACCAGGACCCTCATAAGAACAGGAGGAAGAGCCAGAGGTGATCACTCAATCCCTGTCCCTGAGTGAGCTGTGAGATATGCAAGAGGATTTTGTCCGTCACCCAGGTGAACACTCAGCTGTTCTGATGCTGGGATAACAGGATTGGTATTTGGAATTAGAGGGGAAGGAGGCCAAGCAGCTGGGATCCCTGTCCAGGGAAGGGGGCATTGACAAGGTGGTTGGAAAACAGACACAAGCCCTCAGCCTCTAGAGATGACTCCTGTCAGGTGTGAAGGAAAGATGAACATCAAGGAAGATGTTACATGTCACTCAGGCAAGTGGATCATCATGGAGAGAGGTACTCAGTACCTGAGGGAATTAGCTGTGCTGGAGGTGATTTATAACAATCTGAATGATGAGCAGTTACCTACAAATCCAGATGAAGTCCAATGCACACCACCCATGTGGCAGAAGTTTCTATGAAGTGCACCAACATCATATGTTAAGTCATTGGCAGTAGTGTCCTGGAAAGATGGTCAGGGACAAATGGTGGATGAAATGGCTGGCCAACTCCAGCGATATGAAGGAGGCCCTATGGGCCTGTGTTTCGGCTGGGAAGGAACTGTTCTGGGAGGTCCAGCAACTCAAAGAGGACATGTCCTGCCCCCCACTTGTGCTGGTCTGTACCTCAGCTATTAGGAGAAGATGCTTCCCTGCCCAAGAGAGAGAATATTGAAGGTACACACCCTGTGGTACCCTGTGATTTTACCTATGTGACCTTGGAGAGGACATGAGGAAATGGGAAGGAAAGCCCACTTTGATCCTAACTGCATATGGGTACATGACTTCTGAGAAAAAACAGTTATAAGAGGGGATTCTCCTAACAAGAATATCACTCCAGTTTCCAGTGGGAAATTCCCTAGACAGAGTAGAAGGGCTGATCTTATATGTGATCCTCTTGAGGGGACCTCTGAGTAATTTTCACAGGAAGTGAGTGATTCTGATGAGGATTAGAGGGGCCCTGCCTCCAGCCAGGTGGAGGAAAGGGACAATTGGGTTTACTGGATGGTGTGGATCCGATGGTCTGCCATATCAGACCCACAGGAGTATAAGGCTTTAGTAGATACTGGTGCACAGTGCACCTTATTGTCAACAAGTGATAGAGGGGTCAAACTCATATCTATTTCTGGGGTAACAGAGGGAATCTCAACAGTTCACTGTATGGGAAGCTGAAGTGACTGTAACTGGGAAACTAGCATAAACACTCCATTGTGACAGGTCCAGTGGTCCTGTGCATCCTGGGCATAGACTGTCTCAGGATAGAGTATTTCAAGGACTTGAAAAGGTATCAATGGGCCTTTGTTATAGCTGCCTTGGAGGATTTTGAACAGTTGTCCAGTCTCTTGGAGGACCCCTCTGAGGTGGGGTTGATGAGGGTTGAAGAGCAGCANGGTTGATGAGGGTTGAAGGGCAGCAGATGCCAATTGCTACCACACTGGTGGCAATATTGCACCAACTGGGATTCCCTGGTCCCCTTCCAGAAACTGATTTGTCAACTAGAGAGCCAGAGGGTGATCAGCAAAACTTCCTCACCCTTCAACAGTATGAAAGTCTAATGGAAAATGGAGATTAACAGTGGACAATCATGGCCTGAATGAACCTAGGCCACTGCTGAGTCCTGCTGTGCTGGGCATGCTACAGCTTCAATATGAACTGGAGTTGGAGGCAACCAAGTGGAACATCACGATTAATATCACTAATGCATTTTCCTCCATTCCTATAACACCTGAGTGCAGGCCAGTTTGCTTTTGCTTGGAGGGGCATCTAATACACCTGGAATTGATTGCCCCCACGGTGGAAACACAGTCCCACCATTGGCCATGGACTGATTCATATTGCACTGGAGAAAGGTGGAGCTCCAGAACACCTGCAATACATTGATGACATCATTGTATGGGGCAACACAGCAAAAGTTTTTGAGAAAGGGAAGAAAATAATTTAAATCCTTTTGAAGGTTGATTTTGCCATAAAATGAAGTTAAGGGACCTGCACAGGAGATCCAGTTTTCAGGAATAAATTGGCAAGATGGGCATCACCAGATCCCAAGGGACATGATCAACAAGATAGCAGCTATGTTCCCATCAACCAGTAAAAAGGACATTCAGACTTTCCTGAGCACTGNGCCAGGCAATAAGAAGCGATATGCCTGGTTTGCTGATGGGTCCTGTCACATTATGGGAAAACTGATGATGGAAAGCTGCTATGTGGAGTCCCACATGACGCCTTGCTGAAACAAGGGACAGGGTGAATTGAGCCAGTCTGCAGAGGAGAAAGCCATCCAGCTGGCTTTAGATGTTGCTAATCAAGAAAAGTGGTCAATGCTCTATCTCTACACGGATTCATGGATGGTGGCAAATGCCCTGTGGGGGTGGTTGCAGCAGTGGAGACAGAATAACTGGCAGCACAATGGTAAATCCATCTGGGCTGCTGGATTATGGCAGGATATTGCAGCTCAGGTGGAGAACCTTGTTGTGAAGGTGGGCCATATGGATGCCCATGTATCCAAGGGTCAGGTCACTGAAGAACATCAAATTAACCAGCAGGTGGATCAGGCTGCCAAGACTGGATTAAGCCACCACTGGCTCAGGTGGATTTGCACTGGCAGCGTAAGTGTGAATTATTTATAACTAGGTGGGCTCATGACACCTCAGGACATGAAGGAAAAGATGCAACATATAGACGGGATTGTGATCAAGGGGTGGACTTGACCATGGACACTATNATGTCCTGCCCCCCACTTGTGCTGGTCTGTACCTCAGCTATTAGGAGAAGATGCTTCCCTGCCCAAGAGAGAGAATATTGAAGGTACACACCCTGTGGTACCCTGTGATTTTACCTATGTGACCTTGGAGAGGACATGAGGAAATGGGAAGGAAAGCCCACTTTGATCCTAACTGCATATGGGTACATGACTTCTGAGAAAAAACAGTTATAAGAGGGGATTCTCCTAACAAGAATATCACTCCAGTTTCCAGTGGNAGGGCAACACAGCACCCCACAAATAACTGAGTAGTACAATGGGACTCATTTCCCCAAAAATCTCATAGAAGCCTGGACAGAAGAGCATGACATCAAGTGGATGTATCACATCCCCTACCATGCACCAGACTCTAGGAAAATTCAACGGTACAATGGACTGTTAAAAACTATGCTGAAAGCAGTGGGAAGTGGGACCTTCAAATACTGGGACACACATCTAGCAAAGGTCACCTGGTTAGTTAACACAAGAGGATCTGCCAATTGAGCTGGCCCTGCCCA